>BLKM01000454.1:1813094-1825594 GCA_013340265.1 Coptotermes formosanus
AATGGCATATTCTAAAGCAAAGTTGAAAAGCAATGGCGACAGAGCATCTCCTTTTTTCATGCCATTCTTAATAGGGAACGTGTCAGACAGATGTTTGCCTACCCGAACTCTGCTCTATGTTTCACTTAGGCACATTTTTATTAACCTTACTAGTTTCATGGGGATACCGAACTCAATGAGAATATTATACAAGACCTCCCTCCTAACTGAATCATAGGCTTTCTTGAAGTCTATAAATAGCTGATGAGCTGCCTCATTGTATTCCCATTTTTTCTCAAGTATTTGACGAATGCTGAATATATGATCAGTGGTTGACCTGTTACGTCGAAATCCACACTGATGATCCCCAATAATTTCCTCTGCATATGGAGTTAACCTTGACAAAAGGATGTTGGATAGAATTTTGTACGTAGTCGACAAATGATATGCCTCGATAGTTATTGCAATCTGTCTTATCACCCTTCTTATAAATAGGCACAATGACCGACTCCTTCCATTCCTCAGGCAATTCCTCCTTATTCCAAATAGAAATAATAAGTTTATGGATTTCAGACCGAATAATCCTACCCCCTGCTTTAATCAATTCTGCTGGAATCTGATCAATACCTGGTGATTTGTGGCTTTTTAGTTTTCCAATAGCCATCTCAACCTCAAAGGCACTGGGCTCAGGCACTAGTGGCTCTGCTGTGTGTACTTCAATCTGCCTAACATCATTAACCCCGTGTATATTCAACAGCTGGGAGAAATGATTCCTCCACCTAGCCAAAATACTGTGGGAGTCTGCAACCAGGTCACCCTTCTCATCCTTTACTACATTACTTCTAGGCTGGTACCCCCTCTTAAACTCATTGATACCCCTATACAAGTCTCTTATATTCTTGTTCTTACTGTTCGTTTCAATTTCATTAATTTTAGCTTTTAGATATTCCTTCTTTTTGTGCCTGAAATGTCTACTAGCTTCACGTCTTACGTTGTGCAGATTATCTCCATTATTTTGGTTTGGATTCTGTAACCACTGAATTTTAGCCTGCTTCCTTTTATCTAAAAATTCTGCACATTCTGCATCAAACCATGGTTTATGCTGCTTCCGTTCGTGTAGACCTAGACTCTCTTGAGCCGAGATTTTGATATTCTCTTTAATGTTTTCCCAAGCCCTATTCATGTCCTCACTAACATTTAAGTTTTCCAGAGCTGCAAACCTGTTTGAGATCTTAAGCTGATACTGTTTCCTAACCTCTAGTTCACTTAGCTTCTTGAGATTAAGTCTCTCTACATCAAACTTCTGTGCTGCTTGTTTACTTACTGCCAGTCTTTCCCTAACTTTCGCAACCACCAGATAGTGATCAGTATCACAGTCAGCTCCCCTGAAAGATCGCACATCGAGTATACTGGAATGCCGTCTCCTATCTATCAATATGTGATCGATCTGATTGTGAGTCTTCCCATCAGGAGAGGTCCAGGTGTATTTATGAATATTTCGGTGCGGAAACATAGTGCTCTTAACAACTAGATTCTTTGATGTGGCAAAGTTTACTACTCTAACACCATTATCGTTGCTATCCTGATGTAAACTCTCATTCCCAATAGTCGGTTTGAAAATATCCTCTCTCCCCGCTTTTGCATTAAAATCTCCTAACAGAATTTTCATATGGTATTTAGGAAAATGATCAAAAACCCCTTCTAATTCCTCATAGAAGCTGTCCTTTGAATCATCACCCTTCTCTTCCGTTGGTGCATGCGCATTCAGAACAATGATATTACACCAGCGGCCTCTCAGCACTATGTATGACATCCTAGCACTAACAAACTCCACTCTCTTGATTGCTGATACCATTCTCTGGTGCACAAAAAACCTGTTCCCAATTGATGATTTTCCTGCCTTTTGCCATAGAAAAAAGTATACACCCCGGCTCTTACAGTCCCTTCTTTGTCCCACCTAACCTCCTGTACACCCACTAAATCTAACTTGTACTTAGCTAATTCGCTGGCCACTGTCATAAGTGACCCTGGCCTATACATGCTCCTCACATTCCATGTTCCAAAACTCATATCCTTTTTCCGTAGCTGGGGTCGTACCAAAGAATCGGTCCAGGTCCGAGGCTTTGTAGGCTGTTTCGTAACATCATAATTTTTTACGGTGAGGAGTTGTTAGCACCTCGCCCAACCCCCAAGCTGGAGGACCACCCCTTGTCGGCTGTCCGCGACTGCTTATTCAATGTATTCGCAGCTACCCTCCATACCTGGAGGCCGTTCCTCCATCCGCAACCCGAGGACGCGCCATGCCGTGGTGACAGGGACCCACTTAACATGGGACCAATTTTCACACCCATACAAAACAACGGGTAAAATAAAAGTTCTGTGTAGCCTACTCTTTGTGTTTTTGGATAACAACCTGGAAGACAAAAGCTTCTGCACCGAATGATAGCAAGCATTTCCCGACGTCAATCTCCTCTTAATTTCTTAATGAATGGAGTTTCGATTCGTTAGGGTTGCTCCCAAATATTTGAATTCTTCCACCCTTTCAAAGGATTTATTATCTATCTTTATGTTGTGATTGTGTCCTGCATTCTGATTTCGAGACTTGACCACGTACTTAGTTTTCTCAGCATTTACTTCTAGACTAATCTCCTTACTAGCAATTACTAAATCTTTTGCGTTTTTCTTTATACTATGCATGCTTCCGCCCAATATATTAACACCATCAGCGTAAACCAGAAGCTGATGTGCACCATTTAATTCCAAGCCCTCCTGGTTTGCCTGAACCCTCCTAATGGCAAATTCTAAAGCAAAGTTGAAAAGCAATGGCGACAGAGCATCTCCTTTTTTTCAAACCATTCTTAACACGAAACGTGTCAGACGGATGTTTGCCGACCCGAACACTGCTATAGGTTTCATTTAGACACATTTTTATTAACCTTACTAGTTACATTCGGATACCAAACTCAATTAGAATATTATACAAGACCTCCCTCCTAACTAAATCATAGGCCTTCTTGAAGTCTATTATTAGCTGATGCACTGCTTTATTATTGTATTCCCATTTTTCTGTCAAGTATCTGACGAATCCTGAATATATGATCAGTAGTTGACCTGTTACGTCGAAATCCACACTGATGATCCCCAGTAATTTCCTCTGCATATGGAATTAACTTTGACAACGAATGGTCGGTAGAATTTTGTACGTAGTTGACAAAAGTGATATGCCTCGATAATTACTACAATCTGTTTTATCGCCCTTCTTTTAAATAGGCACAATGACCGACTCCTTCCACTGCTCAGGTAATTCCTCCTTATTCCAAATAGAAATAATAATTTTATGGATCTCAGACCGAATTATCCTTCCCCTGCTTGAAACAATTCTGCTGGAATCTGATCAGTACCAGGTGGTTTGTGTCTTTTTAGTTTTCCAATAGCCATCTTAACCTCAAAGGCACTGGGCTCAGGCACTAGTGGCTCTGCCATTTGTACTTCTTCGTGCCTAACATTGTTAATCCCGTGTACGTTCAACAGCTGGGAGAAATGGTTCCTCCACCTAGCCAACATACTGTGGGAGTCTACAACCAGGTCATCCTTCTCATCCTTTACTACATTAGTTCTAGGCTGGTACCCCTCTTAAACTCTTTGATACCCCTATACAAGTCTCTGATATTCTTGTTCTTACTGTTTGTTTCAAGTTCATTAATTTTAGCTTTCAGATATTCCTTCTTTTTGTTCCTGAAATGTCTACTATCTTCACATCTTGCGTTGTTCAGATTATCTCCATTACTTTGGTTTGGATTTTGTAACCACTGAATTTTAGCCTGCTTCCTTTTTATCTAAAAATTGTGAACATTCTGCATCAAACCATGGTTTATGCTGCTTCCGTTCATGCAGACGTAAACTCTCTTGATCTGAGATTTTGATATTCCCTTTAATGTTTTGTCAAATCCTATTTATGTCCTCACTAACATATAAGTTTTCCAAAGCTGCAAACCTGTTTGAGATCTTAAGCTGATACTATTTTCTAACCTCTAGTTCACTTAGCTTCTTGAGATTAAATCTGTCCGTGTCAAACTTCTGTGCTGCTTGTTTACTTATTGCCAGTCTTTCCCTAACTTTTGCCACCACCGGATAGTGATAAGTATCACAATCAGCTCCCCTGAAAGATCGCACATCGAGTATACTCGAATGCCATCTCCTGTCTATCAATATGTGATCGATCTGATTGTGGGTCTTCCCACCAGGACTGGTCCAGGTGTATTTATGAATGTTTCGGTGCGGGAACATAGTGCTCTTAACAATTAGATTCTTTGATATGGCAAAGTTTACTAATCTGACACCATTATTATTACTATCCTGATGTAAACTCTCATTCCCAACTGTCGGTTTGAAAGTATCCTCTCTCCCCACTTTTGCATTAAAATCTCCTAACAGAATTTTCATATAATGCATAGTAAAATGATCAAAAACCACTTCTAATTCCTAATAGAAACTGTCCTTTGAACCATCACCTTTCTTTTCTGTTGGTCTAGGCGCATTCAGAACAATGACATTTCACCAGGGGCCTCTCAGCACTATATATGATATCCTATCACTAACAAACTCCACTCTCTTGATTGCTGATATTATTCTGTGGTGTACAAAAATCCGGTTCCCAATTGATGATTTTCCTGCCTTTTGCCATAGAAAAAAAGTATATTCCCCGGCTTTTACAGTCCCTTCTTTGTCCCACCTAACCTCCTGTACACCCACAAAGCCTAATTTAAAAAGAGTTAAAGTAATGCTAGTACAGGCCTCGATTGGCCCTTAGGGTTCCAGGAGGTTGACGTTCCCAGATTTCTAGACAATCGGCACTTGAAGGTGGTAAGGTAGTCAGCCCTACGCACCGGCCGCGTTTACTCCCCACGAAATATTCCTGGTACTCATTTCTGTTAGAGGCTGAGTCGACCCTAGGGCCATAGTGCGACCGAAAGGTTTATGTAAATGAAAAATTCCAATGGCACCATCGGGAATCGAACCCGCGCCCTTCCGGTTTGTAGCGCAATGCCTCAACCAACTGCACCACCGCCGTCCCCTAAATCTAGTTTATACTTAGCTGTTTCGTAGCATCGTAATTTTTTAGGATGAGGAGTTGTTAGCAACTCGCCCAAACCCAAGCTGGAGGACCACCCCTTGTCGGTTGTCCGCGACTGCTTATTCAATGTATTTGCAGCTACCCTCCATAACTCGAGGCCGTTCCTCTATCCGCAACGGGAGGACGCGCCATGCAGTGGAGACAGGGACCCACTTAATACGGTTGTCTACGCAAACCGTATTAAATATATTCGGCAAAGGTGGACACGACACTACCGACTACAGCAACGTTCGCTACTTTTCTTCTCATTATTTTTTTCCCGTATATAGTTTTTACTATCCATTCCTCTTCACATATATAAAGACAGAATATGAAACATTAGTGTTTTGTGTTTTGGAAATATTTTTTTTCAGAAATGTTGGTGAAATGTAATGAGGGCCACGGCCTAGTTGCGCTATTTCATGTCAACGCTTGAAACTGCAGTGTAACCCCAATTATCGGGAATAATTGGGAACGCGAACCATCCGCATATGCAGAAAATCCGGATAATTGGATTTTTCTTTGAAAAAGGCTACATTGGCAGTTTAAAGTGGAAACCGATTTCTAAAAACGGCCATTTTAGGCTACATATTTATTTACATACAAATGAAACGTTAATACATAATTCCTTGTATATATTTGACAGTTGGGAGTTCCTTGTCTAATTTTGGATCCCCTTCGGCTGTTAGCATTTACAGTATGTACCTGCGCCTAAACCTTCCAACCACGCTTGATCTGAAGTTCTAGACAGCCAAAGCACTTTACAGTACTGTACTCGATTCGATAACGGATAATTTCAAGGCAAATTAGTTTTGTAGAATTCTCGACAAGGTTACTTGAATGGCCAAGCCGATCCGGCTATTTGGCGATCCGGATAACCAGCTTCCGGATTATTGGAATTATACTGTATTTTTGTTAATTTTCCATTTTACCTCACGTAAAATGAGAAGAATATTATATTCATAAAGAGACCATGTAGTGTGCATAGCCTTAAGTGGGATGTGATGATAAATTTTGCTTTACAGTAATATACTGTTATATACTGTTATATCAAGTTATATATTGTATAATCAAGTTATATACTGGACTCATGTGGCTTTCGATAAAGATAAATTTGTGCTTTTGTGAACAAAGTGATTTTCGTGTGTGTTGCGCAAAATGCTAGGAGTTGCTTGACTAGTATCTAAAAAGGACTTGCCTTCATTGAGAGAGAAAAATCTAAAGGAAGTCTAATTTAAATTATTAGCTGTTTAAATTAGACTTCTCGTAACCTGAAACAAATATTTGTTTCAGATTATAAGAAGTCTTGTTTAAAGTATGCTATGGAAGTGATTAATGACATGTCATGAATGCATCCAGTCACTTATTATTGTTTTTGTGTACCCAGATAGTATTTGAACTAAACAGATGTCACGCACACTTTGCGTGTGTGCCATATACCTTCATGTGTTTCCATGCTATCACTAGTCACGATGGTAATGCCATAGCACGTTAAATTAATTATGATGCAATCTTAGAACTGTCTATATTTTACGGCGTGTTTCAAAGTGGCATTTATTGAGCCGCAATTTTCAGTTCTCACTCCTTCATTCTGTTAATTTCCACTCTGTAGATTGTTGTAAAATAACATATTTTAGTGCCAGGTTTGATAGTTTTGGTAATGAACTGTAAGGACAGATATACAGAAGCGACCTCCCCGTTATGCTTACAAATATACACATCCCAGAGTTTTCAGTCTTCTTAAAATATCTTAAATAAACGGGATAGGAATTAAAGTCACTATAAGGTGAATTGAACTTTGTACTTTCCTCGGTAAATTGCGTTGATTGTAATTGTTTAATATATTAAGATTAGAGGAATTTCGCTAATAATTCAAAGAGAATATTCACAAATTTCCCTCTGTAATTACGGTTTTCACAGATGCCCCTCCACATCTCCGCTCTTTGACATCGTAACAGTGAGGGAAGCTACATTATGACAAGTTTACTGAATGCGCGCAATATGTAACCTCTTTCTGCAAACAAGGAAACTGCAATACTTAATAAATATAACTACTTTTCATTGCTGCTTATTAGGGCCATATTCGGGTTCTGTTCTTAACAAATGCCTTTAATCCATATCCGTGAATACCATTCAAAAAGAGGCATACACTGCACTCTAATATATAGGCCCGTATGTTGGTTGTAATGCATTGTTTTCCTTAGTGAATAGTGTAAAGTTTGAAGACGGGGTTAGTTGTACTCTCCTTTCAGATCACTTAGGGCAGACAAATTCTAGAACGGAATATGCTGTTTAGCAAACTAGCGCTATGTTAAAAAGCAATTAAAAAGGTTTTAAAAGCCCCATTCAGAATTTTCTGTGTGTAAAAAATACCCATATATATTACCTTCAACCATTAAGGGTTAGTGTATAAAACATGCTGACCACCGCGTCATAAGCCGGTCTGCTTTTTATACGGTACTCTAACAAGGGACAGGAAGTGGTTTGGTTGCTTGATTGGCTGGCTGTAAAAGGATTCAGAAACTTCACCTTATTTGAGAGATATTGAAACGTAGCCCTATAAATTGCCAAAATGTTAGGATACTGATCTTCAAAATATGCTCTCTTACGTTTCGCATAAAGAAGATAATATATTTGCAAGAATTTTTTTTCAGACGCATTGCTACATTATTTAACGTGATATAACCGAGCACGCTGGCTACGCAATCATGCTTGTCATTTGTGTGCCTGAAGCCTGAGAGGGACCAGGTCTTACATTGTTCTTTTCGGTTTATGTATTTAAATTCTGGAAAGGCACCTTAAATTGAAACTTGATCCCCTCCTTTATATTTATCCCCAACTTTCCTTTTATCACTCTGCCTTCATTTCTGCATAATGTAGCTGACAGGGGAGTACATAACGTGAAACTTAATGACCTGAACTCATCAACAAATATTATTCGGGTGATCAACTCGAGAATAATGAGATGGGCGGAGAATGTAGCACGTAGGGGGAAAACAGAGGTGCATACAGGATTTTGGTAGGGACACCTGAGGTAAGGCGATCACTTGGGACACCCAGGCGTAGATGGGAGGATAATATTAAAATGGATTTTCAAGACGTGGGATGGGGCATGGACTGGATTAATCTGGCTCAGGATAGGGACAGGTGGCGGACTCTTGTGAATGCGGTAATGAGCATCCGGGTTCCATAAAATGTGGGGAATTTCTTGGCTAGCTGAGAAACTGTTAGCTTCTCAAGAAGGCCTCTGCTCCACGGAGTTAGTTAGTTAGTTAGTTAGTTAGTTAGTTAGTTAGTTAGTTAGTTAGTTAGTTAGTTAGTTAGTTAGTGGCCTACAAGGGAGTGAGATTGGCCTAGGCTGCAGTGCCAACCAAGTCATCTGTACTTCTTGCCTACTTATTAACGGCAGGTTATAGAAATGGCGTGCAACTTGCGAATAGAAAGACGAGATAATTCCAAATCTGCAGATATTTTGTATAACTTATGTGCGTATAAAATATGAAGAATAATAAAACACAGATTTCCATGCTTAGAAATATAATGAAGTACACAAAATATCACAGAACAGTGCAATTTTGTAGGACACGAGATATTCAAACATGATACGCTTTGCTGCCACCTTGACGATATCGAAGTTCGACACCCGTAAATACAGATGTGAAATGTCGGGGACAAAATAAAAACACGCACTACATGCGACACGATTTTTCTTCTTTTCTTTACACTAACTAAATCCATGAAGCAGAGCCTTCCCCGAGAAACTAATATTTCCAGAGCTTGTCAAGAAATTCTCCGTATTTGATGGAATTTGAAGGATCATTACTGTCTTCACAACAGCTCGCCTATTTTTCCTGCATTAAGCAGGATCCGATTTCTTGGAAATACATTTTACATAACACTACCACCTATGCCTACGTCTTCCAACTGGTCCCCTGCCTTCCGTTCTCCCTACCAAAAGCTATGCCCCCGTCACCCTCCCCCATATATGCCACACGCATGCCTCTCTAATTCCTCTTGATTTGGTGACTTGTGTAATATTTGGTGAGGGTCACAGGTCATGACGCTTCTCACAATGCAATTCTTGATTATCATGATCATAATCATCATCATATCATCATCATCATCATCATCATCATGGGCATGGCTGGGCCTGTCACGTGTTCCGACCTCCTACATATTATGTCTCCACTATCCTCCTTTCTCTTGTCCGTTCTTTTCTTCTCTTCCACCTTGTTTTTTAATGGCGCAACAGCCCTTAGTGGGCCAGGGCCTCCTCATCATCGAGGCTTTACGATCACACCCAGACACACCCCAATCGGTGTTACTCCTCCGGTTGAGTGATCAGCCCGACTCAGAGACCTGTACCTGACATACAACATTCACAACAGACAGACATACATGCCCCCGGCGGGATTCGGGCTCACAATCCCAGCAAGCGAGCGGCCGCAGACTTATGCATTAAACTGCGCGGCCACTGGGTTAGGCCAACCGTGGCTACTCTTACAAAACTGCAATGAAAAGTTACGTCGTACGTTGTATTTTACGTTTGGTTTTAATTTTCCTTCTATTTTTCTACATTCATTCATGAAGGAATATCTGTCTATCTTCTTTATTTCGAGTCTTAATTTGTCAGTTTCTCGCTGCGATACGCAATTCCTGAAGGAATATCTGTCTCTCTTCTTTATTTCGAGTCTTAATTTGTCAGTTTCTCGCTGCGATACGCAATTCATGAAAGTTAATCTCTACCGTCTGAATGCAATTTCAGTTCTTTTTTTATCAGATTTCACTTTCGTTCCAAAGAAAAAGTATAACACTTGTCAAAAATATGTTAAAAGTCCCAAATTAATTTCATTTCTTATTATCTTTTTCAGTACTTGTGAAATTATACACTAGGTTTGATGACATTACATTTTAAATCCAAATTTCAAATACACGTGTCACAGTATTAATATAAACGACACTCTTAAAGATGGTGGAAGAAAATTTGAAGTTCCAAAGTAAAACCGCTGCTTGGATCACTTGAGGCTGGTGCAGCAAACTGAACAATTCGCGCTCTGGCTTTAAAATACGCCTGTGTAATGTAGTATCAAAAGAGTCACAGTTTATTTCTTTTTGCAGGAGTCGAAACCCCGAACTAATGTTTATTGACAAACGTGCGTGCACTACTTAGCACCAAATATATGTTTGTGGGTGTGGAAAACGTTCCGCGTTGTTAGTTTAAATCCATTTGCCGATTCGGTAGGAGACGTTAGCGTTTCCCTTTTTGACCTTAAGAAGTTACTAATGTCTGTTACTAAAAGCTCTTCCTGATGCACCGTCCCGGAAAAGACTCGTTCATCTCTCCGGGTTGTTCCGGGGTGTCTCGCTTCCATTTCCTCTCCCTTACATAGCCCTGCAACCCGCAACTCGGTTGTCACAGTGTGTGCCACAACCTGTATACCCGTTTCCTGCCTAGTACGGGTAATAACCAAAAATAAGTTGCAACATGTATGATTTTTTTTCTAATAGTTAGTAATATAATAGAACAAAATTCTTCCAAAATATATATTTTCTTGTCTAATTATTAAAAATATCAAAGCGTGTTTCGAAACTGTTGCGTAAATTTTCTGCCTTTCATATCTTGTATCATTTATCTTTACTCCACTTCTACTTTAAATAACAGCAAAACATATCTTTACACACACAGCTTCAGCAGATACACTGTAACCAGCCCATCGCATTGTTTGTTGTGTTCATTTTATTCATAGCTATCTCAGCACTTTTATATAATGTAGTTTTGTTATGCTGGTCTTATATTCAGAGTCCAAACTGTATATGGTGGTTGTCTGATGCACCCCACTGACAGCCACTTGACGTGGAGCTCCGCTGTATAATTTACTTAGACCTTTCCCTCCGAAAGCTTTAATCACAAACCAGACCATTCGTTAGCAATGGCGGGTTCCAGCAGTTTTATGGGTTAACATGTAATGAAGGCTTCGATACTGGTTACCGAGACATGGCGAGGGCAGTTTTGTGTATGTGAGTGTTTGAAATCACGGTTATTCTGATTGTACATTTTGCATTTTCTTCAGCTGTAAATTGTTATTATTTTAGAACTGCTCGTGTAATGTATACCGGCCAAGGCCAGTGGTTATCTAGCCTGTGGGAGAGCTGTAATCTGTGTCTAATAAATAAATGATGAGTTCACACTACAACACACTCTCTTGTATCTAGTCGCATAACGATTTGCGTTGGCGAGATGTAAAACTAAACGTTTGAAACACGTCATCTCTTTACGGTGGGTCTGTAACTGAACGGCCTACTGGAGTTCGAGTATTAGCTTCCTTTAATATCCAAATATCCTTCAAGACTCTGCCACAGTGAACAGGTTGCAAACGACAAAACAAACCTGAATCACCTACTAACAAGTTCCTTTTTTGCCACAAGACTTCTTTCTTTTTCTTCTTCCCTTTCTGCTGCTCTTCCCTTTTTCTCTCCCTCTGCATCTCTTCATCTTATTATATTACCTTATTTCATTTTTCTCTAACCAGTTTCTTTTTATCCTGTGTTATTCCTCTTTGTGATTCTGCTAATCGAAAGGCCACTGGCATTTCTTCAGTTCTGTCTCACACTTCTTTTCCCTATTTTTTCTTTTAATTTAATTTTCTTGATTTCTACTTTTTCCCTTCTTTCACCTTTAATTAACTATACCAGCTTTATCAACCTTCCTACCTGATCTTCTTTATTGTCTCCTTTGTCATCTAATCTCCCAAATTAGCCCTTTTCCGGGCCACTGCTTTCAATTCATTCTTTCAAGTTCCCTCTCTCGTTCTGTCCTCTGTTTTCCCGGTACGTGTCACTCTTCTTGCATGCAGATTAAGACAGCAGATTTCTCCAGAACACCGACAGGGCATCGCATCGAATAGGTCAGTGTAGCGGTAATGCTGCAGGTTTCATTCGGGAGGTGCCTGGTTTGAATATCAACTTCTTTACTCGCTTAGAAATATTGTGGATTTTCCCAGTCCCCCTTGTAAAGGTCGGGTGAGGTCACGGCCGTTTCCTTTCAAATCTTTCCAATTAATCTTTCACCAGTCACTCTGACAATGATGCTGAAAGCTTTGTAAAACAAATCAAATAAAAAGCACAACATTACATTCCGTAATACCCTAACTTATTGTCTCACCGGTACCTCAAACTTCATATTATGGTTATCCGTCCTCTTCACTCTTCACAAATCAGATTCAAGTCTTCGCTATTCTGATTTATGCAACCCATCAGAACATAAACAAGCTGTTATAGGACACTTCCTAGGCAGAATACAGCTTCACCCATTAGATAGGGCAGAAAATAAACTTCAATCATTCACGATATTCTGCGTAATAATTCCTACAAACGTGAGATTATGAATCAGCTGAATTGTAAACAAAAA
>BLKM01000454.1:1830594-1852903 GCA_013340265.1 Coptotermes formosanus
TGAAATTGTGAGTTGTCATAGAAACGCATAAACAAAGGAATATGGAGATTAAATCAGGCGTGTGCAACCTTGACCCGCAGCCTGCGGAAAGATGCATTTGTACAATAATTTTTATTGAAAAGCTTGTTGCAATTAAGTAAACATATTTTTATGTACATGTATGTTTTAAGGGCTTTGAATTTGCTATCACATACTAGGCCAGCGCCTGTTTATATGAAGATTTCGGTGCAGATTTGGGGTTGGTGTTGTAAAATATTTATAAATACTCGACAGAATTGTATCACATTGTTTTTACAAATTATTTTTCTGTCGTTGAGTTTTCTACAGCATAGTGTTTTCAGTCTGTCTCAGACAAACGTTATACTAAGTTAAACTTCTTCTCTTGATTTAAACTTCCACGCAAGAAAAGGAGCGGCCCATATATCATATGATTGATGACCTTTACTAATTGCCCGTACAGATGTTTTCATTACTTTATTCTCAGGAGCCTAATGACATGGGCGTAGGACTGGAAATAATTAATATTAGAAGTCACATCACAAGTTGCTACATTACCAATCTGTACGTCACTCTTCATTCAATCAATGCATAGGCCCATCCATTTGTTAAACCATACAGTAGACTATCTGCCGCCATTTAAATAGTACAAAAGTACTTTAACCTTTTAAAGCCTAGCGGTAACTTTACATACCACCAGGTTTAACATTAAAAAATACTGTGTGGTGCCCACATTGCGTTTATGTGTTCTGTACGGATCTCGGAACAAACAGCAACTTTTGCCTTATAAAACATTAAGAGACTGGCTTTTAAAACCGAAGTGGAGAGTGTTTACAGCGCGGTACGCACTGAATCCTTATATAAAACAGGCTTCGTCTTTAAAGGGTTAATATACCAGGTGGGTAAGCTACGTATAATGTGGCATAGCGGCGTGTTCGCATACAGTTTTTACCTCGTCGGCTATCTTAAAAGCCTGATAATATTTCACTCAAAGGGAGTGAATTATGACCACTTGTTTTCTGCTGGAGACAATATCTACTTAAGTCTGTATGTAAAGTGCCCGATTGTAACCAAATTTTGAGTCTCTTGAGAGATCTTCACAAAATTTCCCAATAATAAATTTCACTGAAATGCTTCCATTGGGAGACGTGCTGATATGTGCAGACAGACGGACAGACTGGTGAACATGACGAAGCACATAGGCGATTTCTCGTGACTAGGCCAACGCACCTAAAACTGTAATCAACTTTTGATGTCGTGGAGACTTAGTTTCTTACACAGACGAAGACGAATTTGACTCTGTTCTAGTGTGTGATGCCGTGTTGTATGTTGCCAAATTTTCGGATAAAAATTTTACATAATCAGAGTTTGTGCCGGGAAGGAGCGATATACATTATCGTGTTTCGAGGCCTATAGATAAATTCCACACAAATTCACGTCTTACGTAATATTCTGGCGTGTTATTTCTTTTCAGTTCCGCCAATGTTCATTCTTCCTCCTGATCTATACGCGTGATTACAAGAAACACAGAAGTACGATTATTTTCATCAGTTGTACAAACATTTTGTTATTTTGTCTCTCACAAATAAGGTTTTCGAAATATTTGGCGCTGTTTAAGTAAGACTATTCTCCGCCTTTCTTCGGGGACACGCCATAATCATGATTTCGAAATACGTGGATATTTGTGCTATTGCTTCCCACTGCCAAATATCTGCCCACATCGTCAAAATCTTAATACAGTTTGACATACTGCCATGCGCTTTCTTCTCTTGTACCAGTGCAGGCAATAAGGAGAAGTCACAGAAATAAAACACAGAGTAAATGCATATAAGATGAAAGCCGTCCTCACAACTTATTCTTCATTTATTAAAAGTTAAAAATTGGGCAACATGTTTCGACCCCCTAGGTGGTCGAAACATGTTGCCAAGTTTGACTTTTAATAAATGAAGGATAAGTTGTGAGGACGGCTTTCATTGTATACGTATTTATTGTACTCACAATGGTATGCGTACTGTATAGATAAAACACACAAGGTAATCCGAGACAGCAGGAGACAAAGGCAGTGTGATGCTGAAGGTTGGTACAGATGTCTGTCAGATCCACCATGACATAAACTACATTTAAAATATTGTTGAACAAATTGGAAAATACAAACGCTAAACTGATCAACATAAATGTGTCGAATAAAGGTGAATATGCCAGTGTGCTTAACCCTTTAAAGAGGAAGCGTGTCTGTTTTATATAAGGACTCAGTGCGTACCGCGTTGTAAACACTCTCCACTTCGGTTATAAAAACCAGTCTCTTAATGTTTTATAAGGCAAAAGTTGCTGTTTGTTCTGAGATCCGTACAAAACACATAAACGCAATGTGGACACCACGTAGAATTTTTTAATGTTAAACCTGGTCGTACGTAAAGTTACCGATAGGCTTGAAAAGGTTAATTAAGCATCACGTTACAAGACGTATTGTTGATCTGTAAAGGTAAATATCCAAGCATTCTTCACTAGACACTAGTTGGAGACTGTTGGTTAGTTTCACTCCTCCTTTGCTTTACCCTGGCAAAAATCCCTGGTATCAACTAATAGGAAGTTAATTGGGATCCATCTTCGAACCTGAACGCTGAGAAAGAGAGAAAAATTTCTAGCGCCTGTCGAGGAAAGATCCCCGCTCCCTCGGTCGTCCAGCCTGTAGCCTAGGCAGTGTGTGTGGCCTTAGTTGAAAAGTGGTAGTTACTCCTGTAATAAGGAGTGTCTTGCCTTTAGGCTACCGGAACTTTCATCCCGTTTTGAAATAATTCTGTATCGTACTGATCCTATGTGAAGATCCCAGTGGCCGCGACGTCTGAGGCGTGGGCCTGCTGTCGCTCGTTTCCTAGGAATGCGTGTTCGAAACCTGCCAGGGCATGGATGTCTGTCTCTTTTGAGTATTGCGTGTTGTCAGGTAGAGGTCTCTGCGTCGGGCTGATTGCTTATCCAGAGGAGTCCTAGCGACTGTGTTGTGTCTGAGTGTGACTGTAAAGCCTCGATAACGAGTTATCCCTGGCCCAATAGGGGCTGTTGTGCCATGGAAGAATAATTCTGCCTGTATCATTTTCACCCCCCAGAAAACATATTACTAGTATTTATATAGAATCCATATCAATATTATCCTTAAGGATAATATCGAGATCAAGGCGCTCTACACGTTCTCATGCTTGAGGATTCTATACCACAAGTTTGTAACCCCTTCCCAAGTAGGCCTATTGCGTACATCCTTTATACCGTTCTAGTTCACTTCCCTTTGCGTAATCACCTTTAGGTACGTTAACCCTTTAAAACCTGAAATTATTTTATGTAATGTATGAAGTCAGTTCCTACCTAAAAAAAATACTGAAATTCTATTATAAATACCAAATGGTTAATACACATTAGGGAAGAAACACGAGGAAACAGAAATGCGTTTCTGAGCACTTACCTCATCTACCTACTCACAGCAGGTGTCGAGGTTGTTTATTTTCACTTGATCATACTCAGACACACATCACAGTCGATAGGACTCCTCTGGACGAGGGATCGACCCGTCGCAGAGACCTCTACCTGACAACACACTCACAAGAGACAAACTTCCATGCCTCCGGTGGGATTCGAACCCACGATCCCAGCAAACACTCGGCCACAGACCTACGCCTTAGACCTCGCAGCCCCTGGGATCGGCCAGAAATACGTCTATGGGTAATATTTTAACTTTAATGTCAATGCCAGTGATACGTACAGTAAACACAGTCGCCTACTTTAAAGGATTAAAGTCTTCCGGTACGATTCCCTTTTGACAAAAGTCACGTAATATTTATAACCTATTGGCTATTTGTCGACTGAAGAAAAAATTAATGTGGGATAATACAGTGCGACAGGAGAAATGTGATTAACAGCTGACGAACAGCTTAAAGAGATACTTGTCAGTATAACAATAGATTGTCCTAGAGGTGGAATCATGCGTTTTGTTTTAGCTTCTACTGTGAGTTTTTGCGCAAAGTTAAGGAACAACGAAAGCTTGTATTATTATGCAGGAACCTTGGGAAACAGAAGTGGTTGGTCAGTAGGCGGTTTTGAAAATGGCTTCATAAGAGATGCTGCCGATGACCCTAGTGTTTACAGGATTTATTGACCATTGTGTTTATGTGCTGGACGCGCCCCTAGAAGCATTGTGGGTGTAATTACTATCATAATGCTGAAAACTACAGCCCAGCTACATGAATTGAATCTCAGCTCCATGTCTATCTCCTGCTTTAATAATAAAGTCTTGAAGGAAATTCTACAGCAAGCATCTTACACGACCTTTCTACTTCACGGCGGGGAAGTATAATTTCGAGCTGATTAATCGGATTCAGTCCCTTGAATATGAAAATTTCAGAGACTCTTTAGCTGAAGAATTGAGCAGGTAAAGAAGACTGCGTTTCTGTTATGTAACCCGTATTTATACAATAATATTATTATTATTTATTTTATGAGTTATAATACAGAGCAGTGATGTGCCTGCTAACACCAAGTTTTCTGCCGTGCATATCCCTTATATGAATCTTAAGTTCTACGACTGTTATATTGATCTTAATTTCTACATCTTTTATATTAATCTCAAGTTCTATAGTCATAGTGAAATACCAGTCTTAAATTCTATACTATTGGTCATACATTTCCACACACACACACATATATATTCGTACATACCTGTATACGAGAACGTTTGTGGTAAGTAAATCGTCTTTCCTCACCTTAATATTTTCAAAAACCTGTAAATTGAGCTTCTTTCCCAAAGGTTCTTACACGTTATTGAAATTGCTAAACTTGAATTTCCCAGAACGGTGGTGCAGAACATTCAAATCTGACGGGACGTTGCACATTCTCAACTGGCAAACAGTTCGACTGTCGTGAATTCATCTTCAGGGTCTAACAATCCAGGAAAAACTGGACTCCTAAACCCTGAATACAAAGGCAGGAAAGTAAAGGTCAAGGCAAAATTCAACATAGAACTGGCCATGAAAACCCAGTGGGGGAATAGAGGCATAGCTTTACTACTTCTTTAACTTCGGCCCTAAATGTGGGTGGGTAGTCAACGCCAGGCCGCGGCCTCTTTACCCCCGGAAAGCAGAGCCGGTAACCATCGATAAAACCAGTATCTACTGTATGTACCAGCGGACGAGTTTTTAACATTTCAGAAGACTTCAATCTTTGATCTTCAAATAATTAATTCTTGTAAAGCTTTGCTATCACGATAAATAGAGTTTGCGACGTGCATTCTTCAGGTATTCCGTTCGACTTCCCCTCTAATTTTCTTGACACCTGCGCGGACCTGCTACTGCTCTGAGCATAAAATTTTTACATGACCTGACGACTGCGCGGCACTTTAAATGTTTTATAGTGATATGCATAACAAGAATATTTAGAATGAAAATTGAAAAATTCCAGTTGCGCGGGAGCATTTCACTTACTGCGCGGCCACGCACCCGCGCAGCTTAGAAGGAATATTGACTCCGAACTTCTGCTTTCCTGCCAAGACTTACTGCTTAGATTGGATTAGCCCTTTCTGTCCGAGGATAGTAGGCAAAGCTTTATGTAGCTACTAATCGCTTTCTTTGCCAAGTAGCATATATGTCGGAAAATTCAGTCAAAATTAGTGAGAGGGAAGAATCGTGTGGCACGCGTGGGAAAGATAAAGAGATGTTGACCGGTTGTGTATATAAGAGAAGAGATGGTTTGGAAGTGTGGGCTGTAATGAAAGAATAATATTAAAATGGACTTTAAAGGAAAAGCGTCAATGTTGAACACTGTGTCAGTTTGGCTCAAAACAGTTGCGAGCTCTTTTTGAAAGAACTATAAATCTGAAATTTTTATAACATTTGGAAACTTTTAGGACTAGCTTAGCAACCATTAGCTTCCGAAAAAAGACTGTGCTTCGTGGATACGATTATGTATCAAATTCAGCAGATTTTATGCTTCACCATGTTTGCCTACTCGTTTCTTTTCATTACATTCAAAGATAAAGAGTACCTATATTTACTAGGACGTTGTTAAACACCCTACTGATCAGCCAATCTGGATATGATTCAATTTATTCTTGGTATCTATCCTAACGTTATCCGTTTAACGGTACCGAAATTGCTACATAAACCTGCAGAGCCGGTAAATTTATTTCCAAATTCGGCCTTTTGACCCTGTCTTGAGACAGGTGAATAGAGTCCTTACAAACATTTATCTTTTTTTTTTTGGCCTATACACACATCTCATACAGAATACCTCTCTAATACTCACTAAATAAATTACAAATTTTGATGACCTTCAATGTGTAATTTTTCCTTCCTCGGCTTATTACCTCCCTTTGATATTACCACTTCCCTCTAAAACGTATGTTGAAGCAGAAATATCTACAGAATGTCTTAAGAACAAGCAGCACAACCCTACAGTAACATACGAATTATTGTAGGAACGAATTTCGAAAAATATATGGTTTTTTATAATTACTTATTATTGTGGCTTCAAAAACAGCTCCGTATCTGAGCCGTTCCCCGGGGCTATGTAAATGTGATGGAATATGTAGATGAATTCTCACGTCTGCTCTGTGCCGAGAATAAACTATCATCCATAGTCTTCATGTCGTTGAATGTGTTACCCTTTCTTTTTCAATAATGCCATCCTGCAGTATCCCCCGACTGCAATGCAGAGCTGCCAGGTGGAGCGGGTGTCAGTACCACGGATAGTGCACCGTAATTGGAAGTCTAATTGTGCTTCTTCACGGTATTTTGTCCGAGATTTAACCCTTTCCGTGCCACTTAAGAACCATATCGCGTAAAGTAAGCGCAATAAAATTTTTTTGTATTTTTTTTTTTTGCTTGAGATATTTTCAGTCATTGAATCAACAGACAGAGCGTTATGGATTCGAATAAATATCTTTGTATTGTTTATTTATTTGTGGTTTATTTAAAATATACGTCGGCAGCTTAGGGCGTACAGCTCCGAAAAGCAAGTAATATATAATGCTTTAGAAATACTTCGAAATAAAGCTGTTGTGCTCCCATTTGAGATAATATGCTCTCGATTATTAATTAATTAACAAAAACCACGATTAAGAACATCTCTATTTATTGTGTTGACATTTGTCTTGTACCAAAGAGCTACACGTTTCTGTCGCGCCGGACCAGCATCAGGCTACGTGTAAAAGAATTTCCAAGGCGGTAAAAGTATAAATATCACATTTACGGGGAATTTCCTCTGAGATCTGACATATCCTTTACTGAACTTTCTATTTATATTAAGCTATAAAACTTCCATTTTAATATTTTATATCTATTAACGTAAATTAAGTTAAATTTAATTTAATTAACATCCTCTCATTATTTTGGAGGGATGAAGAAGGACACAAACTTCGGTTAGGTTAATGTTGATGTTGGACTCCTTACCGAGATTTGAAAGCAGGACTTTCCGAAAATAAAACAGAAAATGTTCAGTGAAACCGTCAGAATCCTGTTACCAAAGGGGACGTGTTTAACTGTCCATCCCATGATTTAGTTACGACAGTGACAGTCATAGACTGCTATTCTCTGGCTATGATGTATCGGTATAATTATAGACATTTTCAGCCATATGTATTTTCCGCATTGTTTTAATCGCCAAGTGACAAACTACGTGAAAAATAATTTTATACGAACAGTGCAAATGTATACAGTGTCTATAAATAAGCTAATTTAAAGCGAAAGTCGCCGAGACAGTTATTTGAAGGTTACATTAAAATTCGTTTTAGATGTAATGAAATGTAAACTGATAAAACTGTCTACGATATGTCCTTAAGGCGGTAGATATAAAGGTGTGACGACTTGTAGACTTGTAAATTAGTGTCCATTTTCCAGAGGAATGTGATGCCTCCATCTTCATTTCGAAGTACGGAATGTGGTAGAGTTCTGTAAATGGCTGAGTAGCCCAGGGGGGGGGGGGGGGGACGGTTCTGATTCCAGCAGTTCAGTCAGTCTCGAAGTATGTTAACACCACGCTACATCTTGGCATTGGAGTTTCGTCAAAAGGACAGATTGTGTCTCGTGCCAGGCATCTTAATGATTATCACGGACGGAGTTTTTCCTAGAGTGAGAGACGCGATGAGAGGTTTTACCCTTTTTAACGGAGAGCGCTTGTCCACCTGGAGCTAGTACCAGTTCTGGCGGGAGGAGTGTACTCTACCCAGACAAACAGCTGAAGAGAGCAACAGAAGAAGAAGAAGAAGAGGAGGAGGAAGAAGAAGAAGAAGAAGAAGAAGAAGAAGAAGAAGCCAGTGTTTTAATTAACGTTTCCTTTTGTGTCCTCCGATCTGAGGTCAAGGAGTCATTTCCATTAGGACGGCATTGTCGGCCGCGAGAAGAGGGACAAGTTTTGGGACGAGGAGGAGCAAGAGAGACTGCAGCAAGCAGTGCTGTGTGGCCAAGAATCGCTTATTAGTTCGCGAGTATAACAAAAACTTTTCGAACGCAAGAAAAACTAAAACTTATAGAAGTGTTTAAGTCGGATACCTTTGTAATAAAGACAGCTACGTATTTCAGTCATAAACAATTCTGGCTGTGAACGCACTAATAAGTCAGAGCCTCCAGGCTTCCTACGTAATACAATCCTTAATTTAAAGTTAATATAGGCCTTGGTATAACGTTGGGCCAGGTATAGTCGAGTAAAAACAAAGAAGTAACAAAATGTTTTACGCTTCCATAAGCACGCGAAGAGATAGACTGAGCTGATAGTTTAATGCAACTTTACTGTGCACTTTTGCGGGAAAGTGAGATTTCTAATTCATCAAACTGAAATATTCATGAGCTTTGAATCAAGATAAAATGTTTAAACACTGGAATTAAACAGACTGTCCCTTATTTTTTATCCTCCTAGATGAGAGCTGTGTGTAAAAAACATTAAGGAAAGAAATGCTGTCCAAATCATACAGTACAGATGTTTTCAGGTAATACCTGCATCATTATCGCCACTGTCATTATTATCGCGTTCCCCATGTTCAGTCTGGCGGGCTCAGACATAGTTAGCTGTTCAAAGCCCACATCCCGGCATTTCAAATCACACTGTCGGCTGTGTGTCTTCCTACATGCTTCTGCAGCCTCAATACTTATTGTGTTCGTCAAACACAATGCTGTAGAATGTTCTAAAGAAGATAATATCCTCCAATCTGGAAAAAATTAAAAGTTTTGAGTCCTGAAGGTTCATTCTTTTTTTTTTTTTGCGAGGGCTTGCCACTATTCCTGGTGCTGATCCAGATAAATCCAGCTCAAAACTGCCTACTCCACTTCCTTAAGGTAATTTTTTCGCCTTTTGTCCTTATTTGTATGAGAAACTATCAATAATATTATAAGGAAAATTCGTGGAATATTTTAAATCATTGAAAGTTTTAAATAATGACACTCTTCATATTAGCGTGAAAAATGTCACTAACGGGCCGACACACATGGATAACGCACAAGCGTCTTGATAAATATTGTTGTGCTGGCTGTAGCCTTTGAACATTAACTTAGTGAGTACTGTTATATCAGCATATAGTTTTCCTTTTTTCGGGCTTTTGAAATATCTGACAGATTTTAAGAAACTAGGAACAAAAACTGTGCCAGTATAAAACGCTCGAATGTTGTACTCTTTTGATTTTCTACAGTCAGTAAAAATATGAGCGGTATTAACCCAATATTTCCGCACTGACCATGTGGCTTGCTAACCTGATGTAATGCAGTTGTACGCCGCTTGTTACTGCTGAGTTGATTTATTGTAAATGAATACGGTGGAAGTGGCTGTAACAGAAATCCACGTTTTTATAAAATTGACATTTAAGTGTGCTGGTGATGAGTGCGTTCTGTAAGCTTTATAGAATCTGCATAAAGTGTTTTTAACTTTGAGAGGAGAGTTTCTGAGACTTGTGAATTTCTTGAAAGGATCATGGTGTTGACGCTATGATTTTCAAACTTCGGTTGCAGATTTTGAAAGTTCAGGTAGACCATCATCGAGCTGGAATGCAAAAAAAAAAAATGGAAAAAAGACGTCATATCATTAATGAAGACAGGTAGCCTATGATTAACATGTTTTTAACCTTGTAGGCATATCTTTCAATACACGCAGATACATCGTTTTTGAAGATCTATCCGTGATCGGAATTATTTCCAAAAATGTGCCTACAGTGTTGAATGACGACCAGACACAAAAACGACCTTCTGTGTGCCATGACATGCAACATCAGTTCAAAAATGAGAGCAACTCCCTTTCTAACGTCGTAACAATTTTGTTAGCTGGGTTTGTGTTTAGGACATTGAAAAGCGAGGTATTGAAGGGATTCGAGCTGAAGCGCTGGTGGTGCTGGTCAGCACGACGAAATGGGAATTCCAGAAATATTTCAGCATTCGGAGAGGCGCTGATCTCCCTATGCAAACTCCGAAGGAAACTACGTTCAAAGTGGCAATACTGACTTGTACCATAAGCAAGCCTCAATGTTTTGCGTTTTTCCACTAAACATGGCGTGTTACATGACTGTTACATTGGACACTTCCATCGGTCTGAGGTTCTTCAAGCGTAGTGTTGTAGAAGATTACTATGTTACTGTGTTTCGGAGAGGCAGAATCTGTCGCTGGATCTCTAGTTTAGTGACGGAGATTAGCCCGTTCTAACGGAGTGGAATTTCCGTTCTTATAGCTGTTGTCGGCAACAGGTCTAGCCTCTGAAACATGGTGTGCGATAAAATTCAAGACGATGGGAAATTTTTAAAAGAATAATTATATTATATTCCTGTATAGTTTCAAATCAAATATCCAACCAACCAACCAACCAACCAACCAACCAACCAACCAACCAAAGAGCTAACTAAGGGCGAGCGCAAGTCGACGTCCCTTTGTCTGAGTAGCCATTCCTGCGTTTTAACGCATCGCTGGGCTCTAAAACAGACACCTTATTCTATAACGGGGATTCGCTTACGCTAACTGTTTATAGTCCTGATTCGCGACAGGGACTTGGTACGCTAAAGGCTGCGGCTCTGGGAGCACATAGACTTCCTATCTGAGGGGGGGGGGGAGAACTTTGGTTGGATGGCTGCCTGGGAGTTGAACCCAGGGTGGCAAATCACGTAATGTATTCGAAGTGGGCACTTTGGTGAAGCCGCCGTGCCCGCGGGGAGGGGGGATTTCGCGGGCCGTGCTCCGACTTTTTTTTAATTTTATCCTGGCATTTACCTTACAACTGAGGAAAATCACGGTAAAACCTCAGTCAAAATCAAATATTTATTAGATGAGCCAAAACAAACAGAAGGCTACCTCAACTTGACAGCAATTTTTTTTCCTGTTCGCAGCTTTTATATCCAATTCTACGAAGGTGATTTTTGTACGTACTTTCGTATTTTTGTACTTTTCGTATTTCCAATTCTAAAATTAAGATTCTCCAAGCTATATAAACAACGCCTCGTTTCAAATGTTAAACTTGTAACCACTTTTTCATTTTCTATAACTTTAGATATTATTTTTGCTATCTTAAATTCCGTTCTAGTAATCCGCTTAGTAACAAATCTTACTCCTGCAGTTCATTACACAAATCATCTGAGCGCGAGTCCGACACGTGTGGGCGCCTCGGGTAGAGTAATACGTTGGCACCCTTTCAACGGATATTCTTCAAATTTTTTCGGCCTAGGACAGGACTGGCGGACAGTTTCGAGAACGCACGCCCAAATTGCGGATAATTTTCAGAGATGTCATTTTGTCTGTGGAAAACCTGAGTTTACCAGCACCATATTTTCGACTATCCCTTTATAGATTTTCGCCCCCGAGTGCTGTCCTGCTGTTTCCTTCCCTTCCTTAATCCGACTCTGATTCATCTGCATCCTTCCAAATTGCACCAGTTATTTCACATTTTCCACTTACCCGCATAAAATTAAAAAATTTCTATCATATTCCCACCTATTTATAGCTAGAATTAAAGGTGTTCTGCCTTCTTCAGTTTTGGGCCTTACTTTTCCAAACATTCAACCGCATTTAGTATTTACAAAACTGATAGTCTAACCCTTCCACTTCTTCATATAAATGCAGCATCAAATGTAAGTTTCAGATAATTTCTCTTTAACAAACACTACAAAACATCAGGATTTCTGCAGTTCACTGTAGTCCTACCTTTTCGAATAAATTTCTTAACGTATCAAGAATTCATACACCACAGAAAACCTGGAATTCTGTTTTCACCTCCTTCCTCCTAACATTCATTGTGTAGTTTAATATTTCTATGTGAGTTTGGAAAGATGGATCTGAGCTTTAATTAGCGAGAAGTGAGTTTCAACAGAATGTCAGTAGTTTCTTACGCAATGAAATGCCGATACAGGCTTCACCATGTCCCAAGGTGAACACCCTGGATGGATCAGAATGCACCAACATGAGACATGCCACAATGGTGTCACGCGAACAGTGTTAAACTGCATGATACTGACCCACCGTACGTCTGACGTCACTCTCCACGGCATGCGTGTGATGGAACACGTCTCTTGCATAACTCCCTTCTTCGCCTGCTCAATTCTGCTGAGGACTATGTGACGAAAGCGAGCAGGTTGCTGTAGCGGTAAATTCCTGCACTGTGTTCGGTAGACTCTTGTTTCGAATCTGGGTGAAAGTAGCGTTTATTTTGACTAACGTCTTCGTGGTTTTATCGATTTCGACTCAGTAGTTTCGTTGGTTATTTCCTAAAGTTAGTTGATAATTTTTAAAATTTTGTAGCACCGAAATCTAGGATCAATTGTGAAGCATGTGGCGGGAAAGTATTGCAGCCTAATTTGAAATATTATCCCTGAATTTGTTTGTCGGTAATCAGGAAGACTTTGAAACCCTGTGTTTACTGCTGGTCTGTGCCGCATTTTGCAGAGTTTTCTACAGTATGGAAGAAAGAATATTAATTATGAGTTTATAACATCATACGAGAAATTTTTCGTGAATTAAATTAAGATACTGCCCTTTCTTACCTGATAGTACTGCAGAACTTACATAGTGACCCTAACAAAACAGCCGATCCCTGCTCTTGCTTCGAAAAAGCAAACTCGAGAATGCTCGTGTATTTATGTCGGCTCATTCACTGACGTCTAGGACATAACGGAGCACGCAATCTGAAGCAGTCAGGCGAACAGCCGCACTTAGCCTACACACGTTCCTTGCTAACATAACAAACTTGTTTTTATCGTCATTTAAGTTGATAAACACGTAACCACTTTTTAACAGCTTCACTAGTAATCGTGCTGTAAGAACATTTTTATCATATTTCACTCAAAATAAACAAAGATAAACTCTTATTTTCCTCTGTGTGTTTTTACCCCATATTATTTTCAAAAAATTAATGGATTTAGATAAAATTTGTTGATTGATTTATTGATTCAACACTGCATGTTGTCAGACGCAATTTATGTTTGCGTCTGTTTTCCCTTCCCCAAATTGTCTAGACCAGCTATGGGGCTCACAGAGCCTCCTATTCATTGCGCGTCTGTGACTTTTTCATCAGAGAGAAAGGGGCGCGGACTGAAACTGACCCCACACTTCCATCTAAGGCCGATGTTAAAAATTCCTAGCACTCTGCTTCTACTCCCACACATACTTTATATCGCCTTGCTTAATTAAGAAGAGGCACAATTTTACCTTTACATTTCATACATTATAACTTAATTTGTGTTCGCTGAATATTTGATACTTCTGGTGTCAACATTTTCTTCTCATTCGGTATTTGTATTTAATGGCGCTGTCAGGATCCAGAATATATTGCGCTGATGACAGATGAATGAGTATGAAAATGGATGGTTGATTGGGATATTAATTTGCAGGGAAAACCAGTGTACTGAAAGGGAACTTGTCCCTACGCCACATGTACCACACATCGCACTTGAACTGCCTTGAGCGCCAGTCAGAAACCGATGACCAACTGCGTGAACTACGGCAGGCCCATTTTGTATCCGTCGCCATGTAAATGCACAAGTAACCGTGTATAAACATAACTAGCATGCTTATTCACGTCTTTAAGAATGCCCTCATGATTAATGCACAGCAAAATGAGCAGTAATATTTACAATGCCGTCTTCATTAATGTCGAAATCCTCTTTTTTCTTCGCCTTTAACGAAAGTAATTGAGGGAGGGAAGCCACTGTCGTCATTGGAGCCCCTGCTACACGGAACGCAGTCCTGTACATGAGACTTTGGTTCTTGTAGATCAGGACAGTATCTGTCAGCTTTTATCGCGTGTGACAGAACTCGGCAGTGTGCATAGTCTGCCTCACAGAACACCCTTTCCTATGCCAGTGTGCACATGTATGTAATGAGTCTAAATGTGACGATCTTGTACAGTGACGTGACACAGTGTTATTTCTACCGAAAACACGCAGAGTTTCGGAGGCTAACTGTGACTACTTTATCAGAGAAAATGAAGAATATGAAAACTATTCTGTTTGAATATTTTCCCTTTGTAGAATAGTGTCATATTTTTCTATTTTAATTAAAGAAGAAAAAGAACCAACCTTGGTCCCGTTGTCGGTGTTTTTTTTTTCACAAAAAAGACTATGGAAAACGTCGAGTACATATATTCCTAACTTGTTTTTGTTGTTGTTGTTGTTGTTGTTGTTGTTGTTGTCGTCGTCGTCGTCGTCGTCATCGTTGTCCTTGTTCTTGTCCTTTTTCGTGTCGTTGTTCTTGTCCTTTTTCGTGTCCTTGTTCTTGTCCTTTTTCGTGTCCTTGTTCTTGTCCTTTTTCGTGTCGTTGTTCTTGTCCTTTTTCGTGTCCTTGTTCTTGTTCTTGTGTGAAAGTGTAATAGATTTGAGACTTTTATAGCGGCAGTCTTCTGGGTTATAACACCACGTGTTCTTACAGGTGTTTAGAAAAACTTTGGAGGAAACTACTGCCTCAGTCTTGAGGATATAAGAGTGTCTGCGTTAACTTTATTCATATTTTAAGAATTTGTATCCTCGAGGCAGTGAATGCAAGAATGTCTGGTTTGTCTGATACGACACCACGTGTTTTATTATAAAGACACGGACGTGCCGGAGAAACGTTCTGCAGCCATCTTCAACGTAAATGTTTGTATGTGGCTAAGAGCAATTCGGAGGAAGGTGCTGCGTAAATCTGCAGTGTAAAAGGGTGTATGGAAGTAAGAATGTTTCGGGGGACCCTACAGCCTCCATATTCAGGGCAGAGAGTTAAGATGGATGAAGCAGGCTTTCCGAAACAGTGGTACAAGTCTACCGAAGTACACGGCGTCACTTCTTATAAGACAGTAATTTTCTTAAGTTTACACTCTTCTATGATTTCTACCTGTAAGGAACCTCATTATTTGTTTACTGTGCATTGAAAGTGGTAGAAATCCTCAACAATTTATATTTGTTTAAATAACGAATAAGACAGGACAAGAGTATGAAAGAAATATGAGTAAGATGTTCAGAAAAGGGGCACTATGTAGAGTAAAAAATAAAAACGCATGCAAAGATATTGATCTAAAATTTTATTAAATATCTCCATATCAAATTTCATATCATTTCTGTAAACAGTTTCAGAAATGCTGAAGTGGTCATTTGACGTATTCCGGGCTTAAGATTTTGTGATCTGGAGAAATTTCGTGTCTCTTTCTCTGGATCGATGAGGCCAACTACTAAATTATTCACACCCCTCTTACGTACCTCCTGATATATTGGTAATCGTATATAAAGTCGAATGTACCTGTTTCTTGAAGTTTGCAGCCGCGAGCTGTTGAAGTTGTAAGCATGTAATTCGTGATGTATGCGAGTAAGTCTTCATATCGTTCATCCTCTAAATCTCAGTAGTTACTACGTGTGCTGCTTGCCCTAATATTACATAATTCGCACTTTTGGCCACACAATTCTGTTCTGCCATTCTTACTAATATCGTAATAAACAGGGATTTTTTTTCCCTAAAAAAGATTATGCGGTTCGTCTTTTATTCCTGGCGCCTTGTCATGTGTGAAGTATTAATGAAGTATTAAATATTTGTACGTAGACTTCAGACTGTTGTTACGCGACCAAGCTAGGTCACTTTTCATTGCTTGTCCTTCTCAACTTCCTACGGCTTTGCCTTTTCTCCAAAATACCTTCACCGTATTTAAAAGCGGGTTCTGCTTGAAATTCAGTGTTTCACTTCGTTCTCTGTACTTCTGCATGTATCGAAGTATTACGAACCTAATTATCCATGCCTCATTTTGAGGAGGAATTTAAATATTTGAGAGTAAAGTAGGTGCGTGATTTGTTATATGTAAGAGAGTTATATATGTAGAAAATGGCATAATCAATTCACATGAATTTTAATGACAGTTTTTACCTACTCATTACTTTTAGAGTTAATTAACCAGAGGAATACGATAAACTGTGGCAAAAGGAGAAGCGTGATATGAAAATTTCTTTGGGGAATATTTAAGAGAGTTTTCTGCAAATATTTAAGCCTCTCGATATATGGAAATAAATTTTGAGCAATGTGTTATGAAGATGTGAACAGGTTTAGGCTGACTGACGGAAGGATTTAATATAGAGTGTTCCTTGTGAAATTAATGTGCCTTTCAGTTACTTCGCTGAACGGCAGTCGAGTACGTCATATTGTTGCTTGCATTAGGACTCCATCTGAATTAGGCTTTAGTATTTTCAAGTCGGTGGAAGGAGTCCATACCTATCGACATTCGCTGTGTGTTGCTTACAATATCGGCATCCTACAAGAAAGACCTTTGAAGCAAATAACATAAAAGGCGCTAAAACTCACTTGGCAGGAGTCTAAAAATGACTTATTCCTGGCTTGGTTTTGAGAAGTGCGAGTGAAATTCTCGCTCGTTTTAATATGCTTAAGATAATCTAAAATTCAGTCAGGTAGGAAAATAGAGGAGGTTGTAAATACTTCATTTTAGATAACAGTTTGCTGTATTTTTGAGAGGTATCATTCAGAGGGGCTCCAAAGAGCATTAGAAAAAGTACTTAACTTCTTTGGAGTCACAAGAGGGAAATTGTAGGAGAAAGTAAATATTTATTTGCGAGTTACCTCTCCACGTGAAGTAATAATTTGCTTGAATTCCAAAGTTAGGAAAGCAGGCCCAAAAATATGCTTCGAAAGATACAGTTGTAATTAGAAAGGGGGAAAAGAAGAGAATAAAACTGCTTTTCCACGCCTGTCAAAAACGGGAATGAAAATTAATAAATTAAAATAAAATATTGAGTGCCCAGATGACGCCTTTATGGTAGTGCTATTATTATTATTATTATTATTATTATTGTAACGCAGTAAAAAATTTTAATAAGTACGTTTCCGGTGCGTTGTTTTTCTACACTTCTCATTTCGCTAACAGATGAGATTTTAAGAGTGAAAAGTGAGTTACGAACAAGTTCTTAATTGATATTTCAGGTTCTCACGGCGGTGACTGTAAAGATCAAGTTCTTAATTGGTGGTTCTCGTGCAAAGTTGTGTGATGTTTTCTCAGGATTTTAATTCAAGTAATTTCTAAATGGAAAACAAGAGCTTGCCGGCCATAAATAAATATGTGCTGAGGAGGCAGGTATCCAAATCTGAGAACACTTGATAGAGTCATCTAACAGGTCCATAAGTGTCTTGTGTGGGTAGTGACATCCTGTACAATTTATTAGGTCAGTGTTCCATTAAAGCTCTGTGAAAATGATTTATTTTTCTGGACATAAATTTCACCAACTTAAAATAATATCATGCATGCAGAAATATAAACAGCATGTCATGTTGGAACGGTAAAAGGAATAACCTGTTAAATTCTGTCATTAGTCTACCAATGCGTAAGGCTTCCTCAGGTATCAAAGTCTTCTGGGTGTGGAGCGTAGTTGTGAAAATATTGATTAAGAAGGGGCAGACAGCAGAACATTAGTAGATCCGCAGATTGGGTGTTGTGTTAGGAATAACACGTTGTGACTTTTGAGGTTCTCAAGGCACCCCACACAGAGGAGGCGTCGGATAATTTGGTGGTAGGCAGATGTCAACTTTTCAGAGGAACCTGTTCACTCAGATTCATGGTATCTCTTCTACTCTGGCGGTTTAAGTAGTACTATCCTACCAAACGTTTGTGCCCGGGTCCCAAATTACATGGTGTCGCATCTCGGAAGATAGCAATCTTCAGGTACCTGCTCTATAAATTGTCACGTGACGAAAAGTCACAACGAACACGGAATAGTCTTTGAAATAAAAAGATGAGAATAATTCTTCTACCTGAGAAATATAAGTAGCAGAAGTAGGAAAAATGACCTGGTAAGTAATTATATAACTCGTGCTCTTTTATGTAATATTGTTAAAACAGATAAAATAATGGCAGGATATTCACCAAAGCAGTGGCGCAGTTGGTTGAGGCACTGCGCTACAAACCGGGAGGTTGCGGGTTCCATTCCCGATGATGTCATTGAACTTTTTCATTGACATAATCCTTTGGGTCGCACTATGGCCCTGGGGTTGACTCAGCCGGTGCGTAGGGCTGATAATGTTACCAACTTCATGTGCCGATTTTCTTGAAATCTGGGGGCCTCAGCTTCCTGGAATCCTAAGGGCCTGTCCAGGAGTGTGCAGGGATTGCTTTACCTTTTTACCTGTTCACCAAAATTCTGGGAAGAAAATTCTAACAATTTTTCAGGTAGCACTAATCAGTGCAGCGAATTGCATTTCACTTAGAAAGGTTATGAGGCGAAGGCATAAGTACAAGGCTATTAAAATGCAGCTTAGAGAAGTGTTGTATGAGGGCACGAACCAAAGTAAAGTACATAAATGTGGAGAAGGTGCATCGACGAGCTTTTATGAACACTGTACCAGGCCCTGGAGTTACACATACTCAGGAAATCCTTGCAATAATCTGAGTATCTCTGAAATTTTGAAGGAAACTGCTGCCCTAAGGATATCCTTATGTAATTAGTTAGAAAGCGGGCTAATTATTTCGTACGTCAGTTACATATTTACCTTGAAAGCAGATACATATAACTTTATGCAAGATATCCGTAAAATTGCACTGGATGCAACATAATACCTACTTTCGATTTCTGCAGATTTATGTGAAATTCTTTAGATTCTGTGCAGATTGAACTGTGATTTTTAAATTATTTTCTGCTTTTTAATAGAAGTTTGCCATCTAAGATACTCTGAGACTTTTCAGACACTTTCTTTCTCTGTGTGGTGCCTATTAACCTGGATATTCTTCTGTCTGTCTGTCTGTCTGTCTGTCTGTCTGTCTGTCTGTTAGCATTAAAGCAACAACTCGAGAATCACTGAGGGGATTTACAAGAAATTTTGTATTTTGGAGAGATGTGCGCTCTGCTGGGTTATAACGCAGCGTCGAGTGGTAATCCTGCGCGATACCCAAGAATAGCGCAGATCTCATCAGCATCGCGGCGGAAGCCTGAAGTCACAGGTTTGTATCTTGAAGTTTACCTGATATTTATAAACCGACTTTATTTTCAATAGAATCGTTAAAAGTTTCTTCATCTTGCCATAAATAATAAAAGCTTTTCTGTGCTACAATCGCGAATAAAGCCATGTGCAGCTCACTAAGTGCTGTATTTATGAGAAGGCAAAGTGTTAAAATAAGCTATCTGTAAGGATCAAACACATATTTAATGCTCAATTTTCTTTTCCTGTAAATAGTATGGTGCACGGGGTGACTAAAAAATCTTGTCTTTTTCCTCTATGCGTGTATGTACAGGACTAATTAGAGTCTTATTTCTGTAAGGAGTTTTGCTTTCAAGAGCGAAAAATATTCTTTGGTTGTGATATGTACTGAAATACGTCCTTAGACGTGCGCAACGTTGTAACACTCTGTAACCCGTAAGAAGGCAAGTAGAAATATTGTGAAACAGGATATTCCCCAGATGCGTTATCCAAGGAGGAATCCAGTTGTTAATGTGCTCCTGTGTTTCGGATATCTAATGCGACAGGACTTTCACATTAGCCGTTTTAGGGCTGATATCGCTCCCGGTGTTAAAAAACACCAGCCATTATCTGTAGTCTCCGTGGCAACATATACGAAAGCAGACGCATCTTTTCGATATAAAAAGGTGTAGGAATGGCATTTCTACATTTGGTAAACCCATGTAATGGGTTTTTAAGTGATGGAGAATTTCAAATCTCTTGTCCAAGCTGAATGTCCTTACAGTAGGAATTCAGGTAGTCCTTATTGTGTTTTGCGGTTCTCAAGAAGTTTAGTTTCAAGCTAAATTGCTACTTTCTTCCAGACGGTGAACAACAGTAATTTATATGGCGACTAAACCTCTACATCCGGAATTACTATCAATTGAGTTTCTAATAAGAAATTAATTTATACAATTGTAGGAAGCGGAACGGAAAGGGACTCTAAGGAGCAAAAATGTGTACAGGTAGTAGGCCCACATTTCCTTGCAGTCCGAACAGTAAGTCTTAATCTCTTTTAACTCTGGGGTTGTGGGTTCGAATCTCTTTCGGCATACGCCTGATTTTTTCTTCTTTTCTTTGTTGCCCTGTCAAGTTAGATGTCCTGGGATGGGCTGATCCCTCACCTAAGGTAACTTCTAAAATGTGAGGAGATTCGGGCTGAACTCTAATGAAAAAAAGAGGTTTTTTTACGTATTGATTTAGTTTGATGGACTGTATTGTAATTTAAAAATTCTGACGTGCTCCAACGTGACTTCATGTAGTCTGGCAGATAAATACCGATATTTTGTAGCAATATGCTGCCTCTAACTTCAGGGTAGAAAATTTTTTTCTATCCTTCTATCCTGAATATGGAGATAGCATTGTCCCCAAGGACGTTGGTATGTATGTGTGTATATATACATATATCTAGCACTATATGACAATGTAGAATAATATAAACTAAATAATTAAACCGACAGATCGCGATAATGTAGCCGGTACTTGACGTTTACGTAGTTCTGTATTTCTTTCCAGTGCACTTTCTATAAATTTTCCAAGAGTTGCAGTTGTTATTTGTAACTATCCCGTGTATACTTTCACATAACAAGGTAACTTTAGAAGGTAATAGATGCTGATGTGTCAAATTCGGTGTCGGCCACTTCTAACGTTCTTATACTTAAAGTTTAAATGAAATTACGATAAAGGCTCTTGTTTGCGAACATGCATAATGGGAAGCTTCTATCACCTATATTTACTTACCGTATGTACTTTACTTACAGGCTTTATGATACTTTTTATTACACTAGCCTTAATGACAACAGAATTGTTTTGCTTTAAATGTGCGAAACTGCCAATCCCGGTGGCCGCGCCGTCTAAGGCCTGGGTCTGCGGCCGCTCGCTTGCTGGCATTGCGGGTTCGAATGTTGTGTGTTGTCAGGTAGAGGTCTCTACGACGGGCCGATCCCTTGTCCAGAGGAGTCCGACCGTGTATGTGTATGTCCTCGAGTGTGATCAGATGCAACATTAACCCTCTAAACCTACGAGAGTAGGTAGAAGAAATAGACTAAGAAAGAAAGAATATGAGAAAATTGCCTTAAAAATATAGGTATATAAGTAATTAAATTGTGCCTGTCAGAGAACACATCACATCTCTAATACGAACTTCATTTATCCAACGCATTTTCGGATAATAATCATCATCTGCTGTGAGAACTAACTGAAAACATCAAATATTCCCCTGACAGACATTCGTTCTTTTATGCCTCGACAGCCCGAATGTGCGTAGGCCTCCTTATGGCTGAGGTATCAATATCAAACTCATGTAGACACACCTCACTCGGCACGACTCCTCTGGACGAGTGATCGGCCTGTCACAGACACCTCTACCTGACAACACACAACACTCACAAGGGACAGACATCCATGCCCCCGGTGGGATTCGAACCCATTATCCCAGCAAGCTCTTGGCCGCAGACCCACGCGTTAGACCACGCGGCCACTGGGATCGGCTAGAGAAATACTTAGTTCTTAGAATGTTTCCGCATGGTTTACGTAATTCCCATTTCCCAAAAGGGGTTAGCGTTTGCTCTATACAAAATTAAATCAGGCTGTGGTACATGCTGTCACCAGTTACCTCTTTCGAAGCCGACGTACGCACTGCTTCGCTATTCCCAACTAATCACTGTGAACCGCAGTAGTGCAGCGGTACCGCGACTGGGTTACGCGTTGGAAGACCGAGGAATAGTGTTTGAATTCCGTGCAGGAGTGAGATAACTTCCTGCTGTGCACAGTATACAGATTCTATACAGTTGGTAAACAAAGAGCGACCCCTGTACAGGCCTGGACAGGCCCTGGGGGTTCCAGAAGGTTAAGGCTTCCAGATTTCCGTACAATCGGCAGAATGTGGTAAGGTTTTCAGCCCTATGCATCAGCCGCTTTAACTC
>BLKM01000454.1:1853003-1931563 GCA_013340265.1 Coptotermes formosanus
AGGAAATATTCCTGGTCCTCACGTCTGTTAGAGGTTGAGTCGACCCCAGTTTCATAGTCACTATCCAGTTGGTACCGTGCCTTTTACCTCTGGAATAAAATGTATGGGGCGTGAATTTGCCCCCTTACGGCCATCTAGTGCTGATGTTAAGAATTAGTGGATCTATACCTCCACAAACACGTACATTATCTTGTCGTGGTGCTTAATTAAGCACAGTGACAACTTTACGTTTCTACCAGTATCCACCATCTGTAGTATTCTCCCAGGCCGGAAAGGCGGTGTTACGCTCCGCAGCACACTTCGCCATATGTTGGACTCCATCTCTTCAAACCATCTCCCCCCCCCCTTCCGTATGTGTACTGTAAACATGGTCACCAGACCGACCCGAACTCCTCGTAATGGACACACTTCCCATCGTTTCAGTCTACCAAATTTTCATTCATAATAAAATTACGTACATCTATTCTGTCCTTAAGTCCTTGATAGTACTTTCTATTCTTGTACTGCACATACAGTATACTAACTACCGAACGGAGCGGTTGACTGAGTAACACTCCAGCCCCGCACTGGGAGACTGCGTCTGTGCCCCGAGACCATTTATCCTGACTGAGGCATTTATTGACCAACGTCAGGAAAGCACGTACATTTGCGCTCTCACAGTTCCGTTCCAAATAATTTCCAATGCATTATTCACTAATTATCATGCTGAACAAAGCTTTCTAGTCTTAGCTACAGAAATCATTAAATAAGCCAAGAATAGTAAACAAATAACCAATGTTAAAATTTCATTCATGCTACATAATTTTCTATGGAGTAATAATAATAATAATAATAATAATAATAATAATAATAATAATTCTTTCTTAGTCCTTGTCTCTTCTACCTACCTGCTCACAGTAGGTGTCGTGGTTTGTGATTTCATTTGATCACACTCAAGCATTCACCACAGTCGGTAGGACTCCTCTGGACGAGGGATCGGCCCGTCGCAGAGACCTCTACCTGACAACACAAACACTCACAGAAGACAAACATCCACGCCTCCGGTGCGATTCGAACCCACGATCCCACCAAGTGCTCGGCTGCAGACCTACGCCTTAGATCGCACGGCCACTGGGATCAGCAATAATAATAATAATAATAATAATAATAATAATAATAATAAAGAAATATAAACCAGAAGATTTAACGGAGATGTCAGAATTCTTCGCAGATGGACTCAAGTTAAGATCAGATTAAAAGGACCAGAAGGCGAGTAGGTTTTTAAGGAAAATCCCCTGACAGTGTTACTGGTAGCGTGTGATCAGTGCAGTGTTTGCATTGTTTCTCTGGAAATCAGAAAGTGTGTCGAAGGAAACACACTGTGTGGAGAGGAGGGCGTGTTTGAATGAGAAGTTTTGTCTTAAGCTGGTGTTTAAGTAAGCAAAAAGAGGAAGATTTTAAAAATTCATATATATTGGCGCTAGAGTTAGGTGAATGTGCTACGCTGAATTGCAGCCTGCTGAAATTGTTGGTAAGGTTAAAGGATACGCAGGTATTCTGAAAGCAAAGTCCATTATTGGCGGATATCTTGTAATGAAAAACTGTTCGTGTGTATCAGTGAATAAAGTCAGGCGAGAACGTCGGGTTTGAGAAATTTTAAAAATTTAATCTGCTAAAATAGACCCGGCATTTCCAGACTTCCACTGGCTACATTTCGGGACGTCAGCAATATACATGTTATCAATTTTAAAACAAAAGTAAATGAGCTTAATTATCAAAATTGTCTTCCATTGTGTGATTTCTGCGAGAAGAATATCTTAACAGCGGTGCATCTGCGAAATCATACGCCACAGGGATTTTAGCCTTTAGGCAGAGAAGTTCAAAATCCTGAAGGTTTGGTATGATAGAAAATAAAACACATTCGTTACAGCCTTACACACTGATAGAAGGACAAATTTACTTTTGGAAGATTGCTGCAGGAGCGTGGTCGATAACGGTAGTCACCGGTAACACAGAAAGAAATTTTGGACCAATTGGATACTTTTTCTGAATCATTCTGTTCTGTTCGATTTGGGGTTTTCCATCTTCCAGTGCCGAAACTTTGCTCATTGCGAAGACGTCGCCCTTCGTATAATCAGCTCCTTGCAGAACGCAAAGTTTTCAAAGTCAGAATTCGTCCTTCTTGAACCTCAAATTGCGTAGCCAACTGACAGGTGGAAACAGAATGCACCAGTGTTGACTTTTGCTACGTGTATGGAAGAGCCCCACGGAAAACATGTGGAAAGAATCGTACAGAATTTCCAATAGAAGAAAATTGTCTTCTTCCACAGAATTTCAAAATGCGCTTCGTCCAAAAAAGATGATAATAAGGAAGGTTTACCGTTAGGAGGGAAACACTTCTTGTGGAGTTTACAGTAAACAATAAACCTGCAAAAATTCACTGTAATCTGGATGCAGGATAAGTCTAGGAATTGCAGTGTATTTTACCGTGAGAGATACATTGGTGCAAAATTCTGTAGAAGATGTAAATTTGGAAAGTGCATATAGATGAAATGTAAGATGTGGATTGTAAAACGTATATGAAATTATTGCAAAATTATAGAAGTGCAAAGAAATCGCAATTTTTATTAATAATATTCAGTTCTGATAGAGCGTTTCTTCCAAACACTTGGTCCTATTCACCCACAACCAGCCGGTAAGTGGGAAAATATGGACCTTTATGTAATTTAATGCAAAATTCCTGATTCAAAAACATCACGACAAAGAAACAGATTTTCTGGGGGAAAGTCCAGCCTTACCATTAGTGGCCTGCAACCACGGAAGATGTCATACCTGCTGGCTTCTTTTCTTGTTTTTTTTGGTTCGGTTAACCCGAACGTCCTGCGATTCCATCATGCGTCTGTTAGGTATTTGCATGTATGTATAATATTGTAACTCATATGAAATAACGAAACAACATAATGCTGTCACAGTCACACCAATTGGCTTTCCACCCACACTGTTTCGTCTGTAGTTTTATGTGACTAAACTTACAACCTGGCTACTCATGTTTGAGAGATAACCCTGCAGTTTCAGGCCCTGTGATACTTCATAACGCGTGGAACTACTTAACCAGCATTACGTTTCAGAAGGCCCTAAATTTTTGTATCAGTTTTAATCTAACCCACACTTTAGCCACAGTACTAATTGTTTTTTCGAAAGTCCACTCTCACTTAATTCATGGTTCTGCTACACCCCAACTTCTACTTATATTAATGCTATTTAACTGAATTCCTTCAAAGCGGTGTAGTTCAGAGGTTCAGTAGAATTCTAAGCCTGGAGTTACGTAACATAGGTATTCTCTGTGCAGTTACGCAGATATCCATGACAGCAGCAGTGAGATTTACGAGTTCGCTATTGTATATTCTCATAATGGGAAAATCATGTTTGTCCCAAAAACTTTCCTCTGCGACAGGAAACGAGCAATGACTGGCTTCCCACACACCTGTTACGTATGCATGTATGTGGGCTACTGAATACTGTTGCAAATAGCAATAATGACAGGGTTATTTACATTACCAATTCACTTTTTGTTGCTTATTTCTCTGTGTGTCGTCTTCCACTTACCTTCCATTTTCCTTCATTTTCTCAATGCATTCAGAGTGAGCCTACATTTTTATTCTCAGTGCTGGAGTCCTTCATACTTCATCCTTATTACTAAATTATACAACTTACGTAAGAGACGTGGTTTGTGCAAAAATACGAGTTGCTCTTTCTCGAGTCACTTGGAACTTCAAAGTAAAAGGGGGTTTGAATTCCTAACGCAACTAAGGAAATATTAGTAATTACCAGGCTGTATGGCGGCGTATAGGAAGAAAGTAAATCTGTGAAGACATTAAATTAAGCTTTGAGTTTATCACGCTTTTATCATCAAAAGCAGCTGTTATAGGTTCCTATGTGGCAATGACAAAAGACAAAAAAAATTGTGACCTCTCCTTAAACACCCGCATTGTTTGGTTGCATTTGCAGTCCACAATAGGGTCCAGTACAACGTAGAGTAGACTACACAGCTTGGACTAAACTACACAGTTGTCAACAGACTAGGCTTCTCTGGAAGACTACGCAACTTGACTAGACTATACCGCTTGGAGTAACCCATACAGCAGCCCTGGCAACCCGTAGCTCGCGGGCAACGTATTGCTCGCAGAGACATTTGAAATGAGAAACCTTTGAACGGTTTCCTGACAAAGGAAGGATACAATGCCGAAGCAATCCGCACGCGTACTGGCAAACTTTGAAAGACAAATTGTCACTACTGTACTTGGAAATTCCCAAGTGACCCTACAATAAATCTTATTTTTAGCATGCTGGTGGTAGTTCTTTGCCCGGATCAAAATAACTTTGTCCGCGATTGTGGACGGGTATTTTTTCCGGGGTGTTTACTAGCTAACGACTTGCAGCTGTGCGGACATCAGTGGCAGCTTTCGAATATTTTCATTGCCCGCCTTGCAGTCGGTTTTAGTGCAAAGGACATACCCCAGTTACAATCCATGCAATGTGAAACACAACACACGGTGGAGACTGCCCTTAGCTTTCAGTGCTTTAGGATTTTCGAACTGGGAGCGTACGTCTTCAGCTCCAGATTGCGCAGTTTATGTCGGACCGATCTTGAATTTTAGTACGCTTATAGATTTAGAAGCGAATACTTGTTTTTATCTTGTGGTCTTCGTGTTACAAACAAAACTTTCTATATGTTGAGCATATTTTTGGGAGGAAAATAAAATAGCTTCTCAGGGCAATGGTAATAAGAAGAAATCGAAAACATTTGTCTATAATATTAAAGAAAAATGGGAGAATGAGTATTTCGTCATCAATGCTAATAACAAGTGTGTGTGTGTGTGTGTGTGTGTGTGTGTGTGTGTGTGTGTGTGTGTTTAAAATGTAATACCAGTGTAGCTGTTAGCAAGAAATGTGATGTTGAACGACATTTCATGAGGCATGTACTATATTACTAATTCGTTTCATAAAAATATGCTGAAAATAGCAACACACAGGCCTAGGCTGTCAGTGCAATTTTTAATAAATTCATCCTATTATTATCAGTATGTTTTGTACGCACATAACGTGTAATCAAATACACAGGTACAACTGTACATATGATTGCACTTATACTTGTCCATTCTTCATTCCGTACATTGAATTTCATATTGCCCGCATGCAGACCAAATTTCACCAAAGTTGCCCCCAACATAAAAAATGTTGTCCAGGGCTGTCCTACCGCTTGGAGCGGGCTAAGTAACATGCCTACGCTACACTAGGCTGGAATATACAGATTGTCTAAAAGTCTTCTTTACACTTTTCAGTTCTAATTTGGCTCTCATGTTCGTTTATTTTGGAGTGGCGCAGTTGGTTGAGGCACTGCGCTACAAACCGGCAGGTCGCGGGTTCGATTCCCGATGGTGTCAGTCGATTTTTCATTGACATAATCCTGTCGGTCGCACTATGGCCCTGGGGTCGACTCAGCCTCTAACAGAAATGAGTACCAGGAATATTTCCTGGTGGTAAACGCGGCCGGTGCGTAGGGCTGACAACCTTACCACCTTCATGTGCCGATTGCCTAGAAATCTGGGAGCCTCTACCTACTGGAACCCTCTGGGCCTGTCCAGGCCTGTAATGGGACTACTTTTTTTTTACCTAGATTATAAGTAAAAATTCTTAACAAATTAAGCGCCGTACACAACACAGTTTCGCACTAGAAGTAGAAGGAAACTCGCATGCACGTTCTAGCCGATTCACGCACTGTAATCCGCACTGGGTAAGATGATAGGTAGGCCTCAGGTAAAGTGTGGCTACGGTGGCTAAGACAAGCCTCTGCCGTCATCGGAAATTCACTCGAAATTTTCCGGCCTCTCAGCTTAAGTTAGTCGTTACACAGACTGTTTTATGAGGCGAATTTTGCAGGTAGAACTCGTACGTAATTAAGTGACTGATCACAAAAGCCTTTAAGGCGGGGACGCTCTTCACATCAATAGGAGTACAAGTACGCATCGCAGTACGTGATCATGTAAGATGCGATTTTAGACTTGCAATAAGAAAACGCAATTATCAATTCAAATTAACATATGTGACGTCATGTTATTATTAAATTATATAGAATCTTCATGAAAGGACTGGTTGTTTTAATTCTACAATTTTGGGGGGTTCTTTGTTTCCAATTTTTTACGCTTTTACATAGTAAAACAGGGAGTTATTTTCACATCAGTAGTTAAGATTATGCCGTCCGGTACTGGAGAACAGAAAGTGTGTTTTGTGAAAAGCGTCTTAAAATTGAAAGTACCATGCAGACAACATTTCAGTATGTGTGACGCCCCTTAAAGGACTTGAATAATGAAATTGTTAAGAAAAATTGACTTTTTAAATTCTCTTACCTGCCTCCTAAAAAACGTGCAACGTTTTACATGTTTCTGCTTTTCAATTACGCCCAATAATACATTTTAAATTTTCTGACTCAGGAAGAATTTCTTAAAATTTTCTTACCAAAAAATATATGCATGGACTCAGACAGAGACAGAGCCATCCTCTGAAAAGTCATGTTTTAAAATATCTTGCTTTAATCCGAGACAGGCTACAGGCTAGCTGCAGAAGCATGTGAAAAATAACGGCTAATTTTATCTTTAACAGTTAGGACTACACTGCTTGCTGTCTTGCCTGAGACACACAGCACAGGAGAACTTTCCCTGTTGCAGCACTGCTAATATTGGCTTATGTGATAGCTGCAAGGACAGGCAGTTGAGCACTCATGGGAACAAGGGACAAAGGATTTACCGCTTAGGTAATAGAACAAGAGAACTTAGTAATCATAGCCCAATGTACTACTCAGACACGTAATTATATGAGTATAAAAGGAAACATAACTGATAAACACAAATATTTTATTTCTTAAGACGAACGAAATATTTAAGTGCAACTGTAACAAAAAAGGTGATATTAACAAAGAAATTAAGATCGGATTAAATTCCGGGAAGACTTGATACAGCAAAGTTCAGCCTTTTCTCCTACCGTCTGCAACTCAGGTACGTAAAAATTTACAGAAGAAAACTATGACTTTACCTGCCCTTTTGGATGCTTTGAAACTTCGGATCTACGATTGGTTGGTAGCTTGGTTGTTGACATATTTCTTGCAAGAGTGGGGGAGATGATAGAATGCCCATTACTGGCTTGCCAGTGTCGATAGCTGTGTCATCATTACAGTGACAGTTAGGCCATTTATTTCCCATAAGAGAGAAAAAGTTGCAATTCCGAAAATAATTATTGTTGCGGCTCTGTATGTCTCTGTGTTTGTGGGTGGGGTTTTACGTTGTCCATGATGGGCCAAAGAAAGGTTTGGTTAAACTTGTGAATGCGGATGGAAAGTGTTTAGAGGATCAGCCTTCGTTTCGGACAATAAAGAAGAAACATGCAATACCAATCTCACGTAAAGAGAGGCATTATATTCACCTTTTAAAGCCTAGCGGTAACTTTACATACTGCCGGGTTTAACATTAAAAAATTCTACGTGGTGCCCACATTGCGTTTATGTGTTTTGTACGGATCTCAGAACAAACAGCAACTTTTGCCTTATGAAACACTAAGAGATTGGTTTTTTATAACCGAAGTGGAGAGTGTTTACAGGGCGGTAGGCACTGAGTCCTTATATAAAATAGATATGCTTCGTCTTTAAAGGGTTAAATGCAGTCTGACATCGAATGTTGACGGGCAGTGAACACTCTACAGAAAGTCATGTAGTAAAGGTGAGTAAAATAATAGTGGTCAGGTCGGAGACAGGATGAATGAGTTAGTGGTCAAACACCAGTAACTGTTCAGGCCAGTATTTCATAATGTACACCCTTCTGTTTAGCCATTTGGGAACCTAAAAAAAATAACATGGAATATAGGAATCAATCAGCCATATCGAAGGTGTATGTTGTGTGTTTTAAAGGCGTGTCTCCCACCATTATTAAAAGAAATTTTTTTTTCCTCTTCCACAAATGGCGTTGATCTCCGCCCACGCTTCTGTGCCTTGGACGTATATTTTTATAAAGCGGTTTCATCTAATGAACCTCTGCCATTATTTCTTTTTTCTTGCGTCGGAAACAGAAGAAAAGTACAAGAGGGGAAAATTTTGCTGAATGCGGAAAGGAACCGCCTTTCCGTTGCCTGTCGGGAATTATTCCCCCACGTTCTATGAATATTAAGGAGCGAAAGAAAGAAAGAAAGAAAGAAAGGAACATTAAGGAAATTTCTGTGTCTGCGGTAAAGTATTATGAAAGTAGATTTCTGTCTTTTATGATGTGCTGTCTGTAGTTTTTAACGAACTACACGGCGTCGCATTCAGAATGGCAATAGTCTTCGTTTTCATTGTAGAGGGGACTTTAAATCTCTCTTTGTTTCCTTCAGTACAATTTAGATACTTCGATATGTTGAGCAAGGAATAGAAGTGGAGAAGAAATTTCACTTTCGTGTAGTAAAACGAACGTCTTCAAACGTTATGTTGTCACCGGTGTATCATGTATTTATACACTAATTTAATAAGACCATCTTATGCAACATACCAACGTCCCTTAATACAACTAGCTCGTAGGACGTATTTTAAACCCTTCAATTCAATTCACATTGGTTCTATAGTACATGAATACTAATTATTTAAAAATTGATTAAAAAGAAGGAGAAGTTGAATAAGGTGATTAAAAAGAAGGAGAAGAATTTGAATAAGAGTAAGATGAAGGGATGTAGTAAGAGACAGTACATTTATTACGGGGGAGAAGAGAAAATTGGCTGTTTTGGAAGCTCTCAGGATTTGCCTCTTCCTTCGTCTGATCAAGGTAGTTTGAAAGCAAAGTGGAGTATTGGGAATAGAATGGAATAAGTTGTAAGACTGGCGTTCATACAAATTGTACACTAAACTTCAAATCGTACCTCACACAGGGCACAATCGATGTGCATTACAAAAACAAATTGACTCTTTGTGATATAATCTGTGTGGCATGTAAATGTCATACGAAAGGTATAAAAACACTGTGTGGGCACAAAGAAATGTTTTTGATGTTAAGGTAGGTGGTGCATATGGGTAGAAATTGGCTTCAATATTTTAGTAAAAATCATACTAATTAATACAAAATTTTTCTGTTAAAATACTATACATATAAATTATCCTATCTAGGCACATGCCTTTCTAGGAGTACTGGGTTCATTACTGTTTCGAACTTACACAGACAATCATAACCACTCTTTTATTCAAATATTGTTAGTTAAAATAAATATTCGCATTAAACTTTAACATCTTTTCTTTCATATTCTTGTATTTATTGATGGGGATAGCTTGGCTAGCTAATACATTTTTAAATTTCTCATCTCGTTGTGTTTTTCTATAATACTGTTTCGAACTTACACAGACAATCACAACCACTCTTTCCTCAGTATTTGTACTGTTTTACTATCTGTTTCGACCTATAACCGACCATCATCAGGTAAAACAAAAAACGGGTTCAATAGTTTCTTTAAATTACTTTACGTAACGATTTTTTAATAATCCATTTAATCTTTCCCCAAATATACAAATGACGATAAGAACATCATATTTCCTTATCACTCTGCTGATAAAGTCTTATAAGGAGGGAACACAAATTACACTTTTCGTCTCTTAATACGGGTATGAAACAATCAGCATCATATAAAATTCGGACGTTCCAATATTAAACTGCATTACTCCGAATCTTTGGCTGTGGTTGCATTCCCGTTTGAGCCAAATCTCTCTGTCCATTAATCATTAAAGGCTTAAAACTACATAATTATTTAAATGTCTTGCAAAACTTCTGGTTTTCAATATCCAAATTTTGTATAAGGAAATAGGCACGGCAAGGTTTCTATCCAGTAACAACCTCCGTGTTTTCAGTACACCCTTCCTTCGTTGCAGGTAGCCTCAGGAAACAGACAGTCTTACCGGAAAACATATGTCGCTGAAACTGTACAGAAACGGGTTTCAAAAACTGTTTTTTTTTTGTTTAGAATAAATGCGAATTATTGAGTATCCATGAATCAAGTGGACAGGAGAGCCACACATTTTAACCTTTTTTGGCCCAATATTGCAGCAAGTGTATTAGTTAATATTTTTGCTATTTTCACTTATTTTTAACTCTTATTCCTTAGGTGCGTGTGTGTTTTTATGTGCGTGTGTATGCGTTTGTGTAGGTCAGTGTTGTTTCCCAAACAGAGTTCTGCGAAACATCCTTTGGAATTCCGCAAGAAAAGGTGGGATATGTACAGAAAAATTTTGAAAATTCTAAACCCTGCAAGAAATTCCAAATATGTGTCGGAAAACAACAAAAGTCCTTTTATTTTTTGTTACTATGTAAGCTGACATATGTAATTTAATAGCAGCTTCTAGCAAATTCATTTTCTTGACAATAATTCATCAGTAATTTTAGTACACTCCCAGCTATCAACCTTTTGCGATCTGTAAACGTTTTCATAAGTAGGGGTTCTTGGAAATATGAAACATTATTTTATGGATTCCGCCATGGCAGATTGGGAAATTTGACCCTCAAAATCCGAAGGCAGTTTGTTGTCACTCTGCCAGACAATGAAAAAGTAAAGAAATGTGTTACAGCTAACAAACCAATCATCGCCACAGTTTCACAATTTTTTAGTTTCTTACAGCGACGATTATCAACACTAAGCCTAGGTTCTTAGGAGAGGTGACGCCGTGTAGGTAAAATAATTTTGTCCTTGTGCTTATCTAAATCCTGACAGCAAGTGGAGGAGTGGAGGTGTATCTCCACGTGTTCTTAGGCTCAACACCAGATGGGGATGAGTAGTCAGCTTCACATGGCGGCTTATTTATCTCCGGTGAAAAAGCCGTCGGTTTCCATTGTATAGGAGGCTTGTGGACGCCACAGCCAATCTGCATTCTTCAGAAAAGAAAGAAATCTGTAGCCCGGCCACGGAAGAGGACCGTGTGTCCACTTTTTACGTGTCCGTGTCCTAGTTACAATTCCGAATCCTTAACTCCGCTTAGTAAGGACATTTTCCAGAGGCGATATCTACTAGTCCAAGACTAAGCTGGCTTGGGCACGTTCACCAAATGGCTAGTGACAGGATGGTCAAAAAAGTATATGAGTGGAACCTAACATCCACGAGACCGCAAGGCAGACCAAATATAGATGGGAAAATTACATAAAGGATGATCTAAAAGAAATGAAATTAAATGATTGGAAAATTTGCATCCAGGATAGAAACAAATGGAAAAGAATAGTTGAGAAGGCCAAGAATTTCAATATATGAAGTTGTAGGGCCTGAAGAAGAAGAAGAAGAAGAAGAAGAAGAAGAAGAAGAAGAAGAAGAAGAAGGCGAAGGAGGAGGAGGAGGAGGAGAAGAAGAAGAAGAAGAAGAAGAAAGAGGAGGAGGAGAGGGAGAAGAAGGGGAAGGAGGAGGAGGAGAAGAAGAAGAAGGAGAAGAAGGAGAAGAAGAAGGAGGAGGAGGAGAGAGAGAAGAAGGCGAAGGAGGAGGAGGAGGAGGAGAAGAAGAAGAAGAAGAAGAAGAAGAAGGAGAAGAAGAAGAAGGAGAAGGTATCTACTAGTCGATCGCTCATAGCGCCGTTTGCATGCTCCGTTTCTTGTATCCGTAACACTGATTTGCGCGCAGTTTATAATTTTAGGCTAAATGTTCCCGTAGCTGTTTTCTTCGAAGCAGAGGGACCTATCGATCAGGCCACGTGACCCAGCACACTACAAGCTCGTAGGTTTTAATCCTTATTTTCAAAACCCGTCAGACAAGAAATTTAGGTAACTGCAGATATGACCATTTTAATGCAGTTTGCTAGTTTATTGTTTCTAATAATAATTAAGCAACAAACCAACCAAATAACGCACGAAGTGGAGTAGTCCTTTAGAAGCTAGTATTCGCTCAGCTACTGGAAAAATATTCCTTCTTTATGTAACGCAGTTTCTACCGTGTTTCCAAGGGCCCGCGACGGGTTTGTTTTGTAGAGCTAAATGTATCCAGTATATATTACCGTCTTAATTACTTCATACGCCCCGATCCCAGTGGCCGCGCGGTCTAAGGCGTAGGTCTGCGGCCGAGCGCTTGCTGGGATCGTGGGTTCGAATCCCACCGGGGGCATGGATGTTTGTCTCTTGTACAGTGTTTGCGTTGTCAGGTAGAGGTCTCTGCGAATGGCCGATCCCTCGTCCAGAGGAGTCCTGCCGACTGTGGTGTGTGTCTGAGTGTGATCAAGTGGAAATAAAAACCCTCTACACCTACTGCAAAGAAGTAGGCAGAAGAGGGAAGGACTACGAAACGAATTACTTTATACGTAATTTAATACCGTCATCCCATCTAGAATACCTCTTCCAAGTGCTCTTTCAGGTCCTCTGACCAAATCTCGTACGCTTTGGCTCTAAATACCTCATACATGCAGCCACGTGTCTCAGTTTTTGAAGTTTCCTTAACCATTTAAAGAAATGTAGTTACTATACGTACCCATGTAAATGAGAGTGAGTTGACCCCAAAGGCAAGTTCGAAGTGGTGGTGAAAAGACTGAAACCCCGGCAGTTCAGTTAGTGACTGAACTATCACGAGTAACCTTTATAGATTACAACGACCAGATCACATGCAAGCGGAATACCCCCCATAATCATCCACACATTAAGTAAAATTAGTATTTAATAACGTCTAACACTCAAAGTAGTAGTACCCACAATAATCTAACTACATACTACCCGTACCAATTGTACACGTTCCTAACGCCAAGACAGACTAACAATCAACCCACATCGAAACCCCATGTATAACTCACTGTACCCAGGTGCTACCTTCAAGAAAACTGCAAACATTACCACCAGCTACAGACGAAAACTAAAAGAAAATGTGCGTCGGATTTTCTTCAAAACCATCACTTCAAAACCATCACTTCAAAACCATCACTTCAAAACCATCACTTCAAAACCATCACTTCAAAATCCAAGTTATCAAATTACTCACATTAATTTTATGACTGTAAGGCACTGGTTTTAATCTTACAGTTGACGCTGTATTTTATGAACTGAAACTATTTCGACTTTGTACTCAAATATTAACCATATTTACAAACAATGGTTTTACAAAATTTTAATGCCTTCACCTTGTACTCAGGTCTGATGATAATCACATAAATGATCGAAACATGTTGCATTGTATTTTATAAAACAGTCTATATCGAAGTTGTGAGGGCGGCTCTGTATTGTATTTATTATCACGAATAAGTTTGTCGTTAACCGCGATCATCCTGTCGTGCCTTGGCTAAATCAACTAGGAGCGTGACAACGTTCGCCTTTCGTCCATGCAACAGATATAACAGCCAGCGGCGGGCGTGGGCAGGACCCTCCGTTCTGAATTACACTTGACCCTTTAAAGCACAGTAGTCTTTTTACTATTCCCATGTTAGGTGAAAATCACTGCGTGGGAAGTTCCCTCTCTAATTGGTCCATTTCTTATCCTGCGGATGATAGATGAATGGAAATGGAGCATTGGTGCAATAACTGACAGGGAGAAACCAACCTCTTCGGAGAAGTATGTGTCCTTGTGCCAGTGTATGCACCACTAAACCCTAGTGGGCTTCCCTGGAAATGAAACCAGGGTTGTCGCCATGCAAATCTGGCGACTAACTGCCTGAGCTATGGTGTGGTTATTAATGTGTACAGTGTAATTAAGTACAGTGATTAATGTGTGTGTCATATCATATTTCACATTAAATGTCTCTGATTTTTTACCACAGAGCTTGTTTATGTGTTTCTATCATTTTCCAGAACAAACGGTGATTATTTCGCTAAACTACAGTAACCGAGTGCTGTATATAATGAAGGTGCCGTGTGTTTAATCTGAGCTACGAAACTAATATTTAAATATTATTTAGGTAAATCCGTGGTTATGTTTTTTTAAATAAATACAATTGTACTTTTATTTCGTATTTCATAATAGAAGAGACTGTCATTTAAATGAATTAATCCAATATACATGTGAAGGGGTGTGACTTATTTATACCAAATTAGTATGTAAGTCTAGACAAAAGCAGTTATTTTTGTCATACCTTTGCTTGTTTGGACACTGTCCATTTACTCGTCCGCACGCCTAAAGTACTGTACCGGATTTTTATCTTTGGTCGATGTGGGATGAATTTCCAAGGACTTCTTCATCCAAAGAACTTCCCCGTGGTTCACTTATCAACACAGGGCCTGGTGATCCAGGGCGGATTGGAAGTAATATCAGGATCGTTGGTAAAATTATTTTGGGTTCCTTGAATGATTGGCAGTGTCCGTGAGAGGGATATATTAAGTGATCCAACAAGCGTTCACAATACAGAATTTGCGCAAGTAATTAATCCTGCATGTGAATTATTATTCACACTGACTAACTTCTCTCCTAGAACACCATAGCTAAATAACGAAGTCACCTCCGTCCTTCACAACTCAATAATCTCACACGAACTCCTCTATCCACTCCACTAGTCCTGAAACCTCTTATGTTACTTCAGGGGCCTCCCCGTGACAAATTCAAATAGGTTTCACAGTCAGTGATTGGTCAGTTGGCCTCTTAGTCCACACACCACAAAATTATTACCAAATGTACTACAAATTGCAGAATTTTGATTGGTGAACTTGGTGGTGAGTTTCTAATGTCACCCTGGGAACCTAATCCCCTAGAGCCTATGTGAGGTCACGGAATCCCTCAGCGCAGAGCGTGACCGCAGCGGATTTTAGGAGATTAAAAATACAAAAGTAAAAGATTTGGACATAGTACAATTCTTAAACATTTAGGCGGACACCTGTGACTTGCAGGTGTCTGCTCCTTTCTATCCTTTAGGTCCATGACTTACAAATTAAGATTTTGGTAGCAACAGGATCGATCCGTTATAGTACACCATATTTCTAAAGTAGAGTTTTCTTCCGAAACGTCTTATGATTTAATAGCTCGGAAAGAGCACAGTGTCGAATTAGACAAGTGTAAAATGAATGAGCAATCTGCATAAGCTTTCAGAACAAGAGCTATCTTTTTCATTTCTCTGCCTTTCGAATCGCAACTTCAGAAAGAATTTTCGGTACTCATGTGGCGCTACTGGGAGCTCAACAGAATGACATTCGTGTTTACGTGGTTCGCCCTGTTGCGTAAATATTGAAATGGTTAGTAGTACAGTCAACACAACACTATTTATTCGTTATTAAAACATCCATATACTTCTGCTTTTCTTTTAAACCATTAGCAGGCTTGTTTCGAACTCTGTATGGGTTAAAATTATGCTTAATTACAGTAGTATTACTGTATTGAAACGGTGGGATCTCAGGTATACCTAGCTGTTGAAATCAGTGGCATTGCAATAATGGAAATTACGCTGGGAATAGCTTAATAAAATAGCCGAAACATGTAGCTGTTTCTTGAAAAATTCAAGAGTGTCATGCTGACTGCAATTCTGTACAACTATTCATCTGAATATATCTAACTTTGTGTCACACCGTCTTTAACTTAGTTTAAAGTCAGTGTAAGTATTTCTAAAATTTCACGTTTTCTATCCTTCCCTTAATTTTTGTTGGATATTTCCTTCAGTATGCTGACGGCGAAAAAACAGAAGGACTGAAACATGTAGGCAGTGAGGTATTGTTAGGCTTGTACGTGTTATTAATTTTTCGTTAGATAGGCTAATACCATTCTCTCACTTATCTATTGCAAACCGAATGTTCAATACTATGCTGGTAGTAGTTAGTTGTGCTTAATTTCTATTTCCATTCAGAAAGGCGATTGGTGAAGTCACGCACATCAGTCGGCCGTGAGTTTGTTTCTTGGCTTGGTGACGCCTACGCGGTCCGCCTATATCTCTGTATCGGAGTTGGTTAGAACGTGGACACGAATGAATGCATTATAAATGAAGTCGTTTAAAAGAAGCGTGAACGTTTGAACTGATTGGGGCTGTCACACACACACACACACACACACACACACACACACACACACACACACACACACACACACACACACACACACACACACANACACACACACATACACACACACACATACATACACACACACACACACACACACAAACACACATAACAACATTTACGTCTTTCTTAGAAAGGAACTGTGTACAATTAATTGCGTATCGGGTGTAAATTGAGAAGGTTGTTGAAAACTTAAAACTGACTCATATAGTCAGCTGCATACTGTCTTGCTACAGGAACAGTCACGGGCAACCAAATTCTGCAGGACAGATTTAACAGGCACAGTGAGTACCGTTACCAACTAATGCACCTTTTATTATTATCACACCCGACATGTTTCGGCGTCCATTATGACGCCATCATCAGGGGTTTATACACGATAATCGTCACAGGATATCCATATGTTCTTGGTGGTCTTGATCGGTTTTCCATTCATACACTATCGTGAGAAGTGTGTATGAGTGGAAAACTAATCAAGACCACCAAGAACATATGGATATCCTGTGACGATTATTGTGTATAAACCCCTGATGATGGCTTCATAATGGACGCCGAAACACGTCGGGTGTGATGATAATAAAAGGTGCATTAGTTCGTAACTGTACGCATTATTGAAAAATGCACGGTGAGAACAATATAAAATTAACAATCACAATTTTTTAACTTTAATTCGGTCCTCTAAAAATTATTTATGAAGCACCTTTTACTCCCAAATTCTGTAATTAACCTCAATATAAATTAGCACTGTTAAAGGATTCATAAAACTGAAAAATGTTTTGAAAATTTCTCTCTTATATCCTGAAGAAAGAGCCCGTTTCGTACAGCGTTACATGTAAGTGTCGATGTTCTTTAATTGGACTTCCTGTCAGCACGATGTGCGGGTGAGTTTAAGAAGAGCAGCCACATTCCTCATCACAATGTAATCCTGAAGAAGTTCTTGTAGCGTGATTACTATCTTTAGCACATTGTGCTAGAGTATACGCTGCAACCAGAACCATCATAAAATTGTGCATGAGTAGAGTAAATTGGGCAAAGATGCAACACTTCTTTTCTGACAGATTTTTACAGTTATGTATAGCAACAGAAGTTATATCTGGGTGTGTAAGAGGTACAGTAGGGTCTCTGCTACAAAACGGTCAGTACCTTTATAGCAAATTTTAATTCGTTTACTGACAGCAATAGAAATTACAACGGCATTCAAACGGGGCGTCTTTGGCGTATGCGTGGTGAAAAATGCCCCACATACACTGCAATACAAAATAATAAATTTGAAGTAAACAAAATTGTAATCGAATGAAATAAAATATGTATCACTATGAGAGTCCTTATTTCTTTGTAGATTTGTTACGTTTTTTAAGATTCTTAGAACTTCTAAAATTGATGCAGGTTTTGGAGAAAATTGTGCAGTTTTCAAATATTCACTTTTCACAGAATGAGAATTTTATCCAGTCGCGTTCCTCTTTTGTTACATAGTAGTACTTTTTACATTATTTACAGCAGTCAATGTCATATTTTTTGTCAGAATTGCTCGATATTGGATTGTTAACCTTTTCTTGAAATTATTCTTCCTATGTTTGGCTTTTAGTTTCTTCCCCTGAATGACTGGCGAGCTAGTGAGAACTCTCCATGGAGACTTCTTCTTACCCTTGATGGCCCTGCTTTTGATGATTTTGGTTGGCTTTTTTCCCTGAGAAACCTGGCTGCGTGTTGAGGAATGAACGGGTTCATGAATGAAGGCGTGCCATTTTAATATGTTCTTTAACACGTAATAGGGGTAAATAAAATATGTTATAGTACATAGGCGAAAATTTTGTAGTCTTTCATTAACATATCAATGAAAATACAGCATACAATTCGATGTACGAATGTAGGTCAACCAAGCGAGTTAAAATATTAGTGCGGCGTATTCGCCCATCTTTCAGTGGGGCGACTCTAACCAAACGTGGAGCAAAGATGTCCTGGCAGATCACATGACTATAGCGTGGCTTGCGAAAGTTTGTAACGGCATAAAACAGTAGAGAAAAGTCTACTCTTCCTTCACGCAGGCTGTTAATAAAATTGCTGTAGGCATAAACAAGCAGAAAATTATTGAAGAATAGCTCCCTGAAATATAAAGGGTTGAAAATCACGTTACTTGCTTTGCAAAACAATGTCAGGGCGTTGAGAACAGCAGAACAACTGTGACTTGTACAGACCCAGGCGCACCACTGGAACACCTTCTAGCTGCGTAATATGTGCAGCTTCCTAGGGTTAAGTTTTCGAGGTAAATGATGGTGGGGCATCTTTGGCCAGTGGGGCATTTTTATCCATTTTACTATATAAGTTGGAACCAGAAACATTAGCACATTTTATGCGAATATATGCAGGTTACCCAGATTTCCCAGCACAACCTGTGTGAATGTAATACATTGTGAACAGATTCATTAACATAGAATAAACTCACGCGAATTTTTACGGTGTAACCAAATTCCTGAACGTATTTTAGGCTTGAGTAAGTGCTCATATGGCGACCAAATTCTTAAGAACGGCGTGTGTAATTACATGTGGCGTAAACAGAATCTTTAAACAGTGTACGTGAGTAGGCCAATGCCTTCTAACACCATATCCCTCATCACAGAATTGACTCACCGCAGTTGTCTTAGTGTAATCGTATTCCTCCCTAGAATATTCGCGGAAACAAATTTCTGCCCACATCTTGTGCGAGTCCACCGGCTGCAAAGAAATTTCGCTTGCCTCTGCAAACCTTTAACATAATAAGGACCTTGAATGCCATTCGAATCAGTAAAGAAATGAGACAGGGTGCAGAGGGCTGATATTTGTCAGCCTGTCACATCTCAGGAATGTTCATTTCATTATTACTGCCCACGGCGGACGGAACATTTTTAAGAGCGCCCTTGCTACAGCGTTACAGTAAGTAATTAATTAGCCTGGCGGCGGCGGCCTCTGTTTCATGTGACTTCCAGCAATGAATTAGCAGAGAGCGGGACCACACCTCTGCCAGATTGATACTTGGAAAATAAGTTTAATCATTTTGTGAGAATCGTATTCTATGGCTTCTGCATTTCTAGTTGTTCGGATTTCTGCGGGTGGAGACCTGAAGTGACGTAAAACACTGAAGTGAGAAGCAGGGATAGGGGATTCATGAACAAGTTAGAAATTGTACACATGAGGTAAAAATTCAAGCGCTTTCACATACTCAGAATTTATGACCTCAAAATCCATAAGACGTACGTAACGTGTGTGTAGGGAGTAAAATGTGCTTTTAATTTTTGTCTAAACTTATCCTTCCAAACAAATTTTCTGTACATAGTATTTAGCGAGTTACAAGCTAAAATTCCGCAGAAATGCGTGTGGTAAAGTGTCTGTGACTGAAGGTATCTGTCTCCTATCAGATCAAATTCAGTGGGTGCCTCCCAACTATTTCACCTGAAGAATGAAACAGATCCGAACTCCGAAACACTGGGTTAGTTTTTGGATAAGAGACATCGGAGAGAGTCCAAAAATAAGGTAATCTAAGTGTTATATACTTTTGGTCCCTTGTCTGCTTTGATTTCAACTTGAACTGTATTGTATCAACACATTTTAATAAAATTCCTAAATAATGCTTTTCATGAAAAACTGTGTTGCACCATTGTGGAAGTGATGCTTGCGAACAGGTGAATGAATAAACACAGACTTAGGGAACCTGATAGACGCATTTTTGTAACTGTTCTTGGCGGAAGATTCGGTCCTTTTTCTCATATTTTCCTGTCACCTTCTGTTGGAATAAGTCGTATTGGAACTGGATTTTTCGTCGCTAATATTGGTTTTCGATTCTAAATATGACCTGTAAAGAGATTCTTTTGAAAGGCGTATCTGCAGTAATGTCACTTTTCACTTGAAAATTAGTTCAGTATCATCAGCACAACCAACACCACCAACACCGCCGCCATAATAATAATAATAATAATAATAATGAGTTGTGAAGTGTCAGGCCTAGTGCCTGTTCCTTATCCCCCAAGGTAAAGCTGGGCCTTCCATCTTCTCCTCGGGCGTCCTACGCTTCTCTTCCCCTTTGGCCTATATTTCAGTGCCTGTGCGGGTATCCTGTCTGTGCCCATTCTCTCTATGTGCTGGAGCGCTTGTCGTTGTTATTGTTTTAGTTCCAAAGCAGTGTTCTGCACTCCAACTTTCTCGCTGACGGATTGATTTTAAAAATTGGGTATCTTGTCCAAATATAAAGACAAAGTTACTTCAATTTAACATCATATATAAAGCACAGAAAAAATGTCAGATTGATACATACCGACAAAGTTTAGTCCTTCAAACCTCATATTACACTTAACATAGACCTTGACACAAGCTAAACCAGTAAATCGCCTTGTGTTCTACATAAGACATGTTTTACCTTTCAAGAATCCTGCGTTTCTCTCACAAGGTTTATTAATGTTTTCCCTATGATTCGTGTAGTAAGGAACGAAAACGGGAAGTCCTCGTTTAACGTTTCCCCGGAAAGAGTTGCTTTTCTTTAAACTTGCCAAATTTTTGTGACCAAAATTTCGATAAACTTTACCTGCACTCAGACTGACCTTATTTTATTGGGTATTTTAATTAATGCTTGTGAGTCAAAATGCTCCATTCGACGCTGCTTACTCTACTTTGGTAAAATGTAGACATGTAACCCAGCTTTAAAAGAGGATTTGCTCTCTTTCTCTAAACAAGATTAGCAGATTAGTCTTTATAACAGAGACTGTGCCTATTTCCCGTGAGAAGAGAATTAAACTTTTTATAACATTTTGATAAATTCGACGCAACAGAATTTTAGATAGATCTTTATTTTTACCTTTCTTACACAATGGGGCACCCTGTGTCTGTGTGTACAGATAAAGAGCATAAACACTTTAACATAACACTCATTCCGTAATGACGACGACGACGATGATGATGATGATGATGATGACGATGATGATGATGATGATGATGATGATGATGATGATGATGATGATGACGATGATAAGGGCGATAATTATAACCGTGACATTTGTGTACTTAACCCTCATGCTCATTATACAGTTTAGAAGTTCACTGTTCCAAGAGAAGATAAGGAGGAGTTTGATTAATATACAGAGCCAGTATGCGTTTTGGGGAAGTGGAAAACAGTTATTAAAATATTAATTGAAGAATAAAATCCATTTTTGGTTTGTAAAACTATGTAATTATATCTATACTTACCGATGTTTCAGAGAAACACGTTGCATCTCTGTTAGTTTTTGTAGGATTAGAGTAAGTATACATGAAAGCAACCCTGCTGCCCTATGTAGATGGATTCCAAGGCATTATGTTGCTAATCACTCTAAAGCTACCTGGGGCCTCAGCCTTCAGTCATGTGGGCGAAAGTATCATGTTCCTCCGAAACGTCGGTATTCATCTATAAGTATATACGATGTTACACTGCACAAGGTCAGTTTATGAAATATTCCCACCTTAAAAGACTGAAAAAATAATAATATTCGTTACACTTGTGCAGCAAAGGAACTTAAACAAAACAGCTACCTGCTGCCATTCTAATAACTAGTAGATGAAATAACACTGACATGTGACGTGGAACGGAGACACTGTGACACGGCTACAAGGGGCAGTCCCTTATTAGGTTTATTTCCACATACCTATCGCTAAAATATGCAAACACGTACGTTTTCTGTACAAGATAAATCAGCGTTTCTCAAAGCAAACATTTTCTGAAAGTGCCTGACTTTTCTTCCGTCATATGTTGAGATAATTCGACGAGTGGCCACAACCGTTTCCTTCAAAATCCTTCAAATTACCCTTCATTGATTGTATTTTCGAAGGTACGTAGGCACACTGAAGGAGTTTCAAAATGAATGAGGATAAATAAGAAAATAAACCTATATTTGTATAAATTGTAGCGTACGAAATTGTCCTGAGGATTGTAAATTTAGGGATAAAATCCCCTCCAAATATTTAACTCTCTATTTCAAATAAAATTTCGACAGGTGTCACTTGCTGTCAGTTGTAGTAATATTTGCCAAACGTTGATATTTTTCGTCGACCAACAAAGGCGTCTGTCTAGGGTTGCAATTTTCAGCACTTGGTACTTATTTCCAGAAACGGGTTAGTAGGATTGACTGCCATTTCTTGGGGTCTTGTGTTGCAGCTTGAAGCCGCCGCCAAAGGACGGAGTGACGAAGAGTAATCCTAGCAAGAGGCATCGAGAAAGGCTGAACGCTGAGCTGGACACTTTGGCCAGCCTCTTGCCATTCGAGCAGAACATCCTGTCGAAGCTGGATCGCCTCTCGATCCTCCGACTGTCCGTCAGTTACCTCCGCACCAAAAGTTACTTTCAAGGTAGGTTGTATCTGTCAGTCATTGCCCTGGTACTTCCCATTCTTATCCCGACCAAGGCGAGCGGCTGTGTGGTGGGAAACGTAACTGTTTATCCAGAGATCCTCTTGCTGTGTGACAGCATCTTTCTGTTTCTTAGCCACAGATGACGGCGCTGTCACGAGCTAGATAAACATTGGCCTTGATCAGAATATGTCGTATTCGTAATGCTGGCATTCTTACCAACGGAATGCTGAAAAATTACTTCCCACTACATTGTGTGCCAGAAATATGGCGGTTCCGTCATTGGCCTATCAGTTTCAAGATACGCCTCTGATTTAAAACCAAGAATATATGTACAAAACGGCTACTCCCGACATGACCTTTCCACAAATCACTGTCCATTTACTTACAATTCCGTGAGTTCTGTATTGGTTGCTATATCGTTTCCATCGGTTTAAGTTTATATGACGTACTGAACAGGGCACAAGAATATTTAATTTGAATTATGAACAGAGATAGGTTTAATGTGACCTGGATATGTTCTCTGCCACACGCAACACGCTCATTAATATAAAAAAAAAGTTTAAATGGTTGGCTGAATTTTTGTATATTAATTTAGGTTAAAGTTTTGTTCATCACATCTTCTATCTAAGTAGTGTATGTGTACGTGTAAAAGTAAAGTAGAGCAATTTGCCTATCATTTGTTAGTAGTTAATTTGATTTATTTGGGCTAAAGCGCATGAATTCTGTATCACTATGTTTGGAGCGGTGCATTTTGAGGTTAATACGTTACATTTAATCATTTAGGTTACGAAAATAAGTTAATATACCAACACGGCAATATGTCAAATTTTTATATTCATCGTCAGATTTGTGAGTAGCATACATACGTACATTTGCATAAGAGCAGCAAGTGACAACAACAAAGGGCAGGGGAAGGTACACTTCTGCTGGAGCCGGTTCTGCTGTGTTCATTTTTACGAAAAGTTTTATAGCGCACATTTATAGCTATACCAGAACCGCATAGTACATTTTGATATTATACTTAGATGAGTACCCTATTAACTTTTCGGAAGTTGTCTAAGTCATGCTACGTGTATTCAGTGAACCTGTTAGTTCAGAATGTTGCTCAGGTGATAGGCGCGCGGTGGCGCAGTTGGTTGAAGCACTGCGCTACAAACCGGAAGGTCGCGGGTTCGATGAAAAGTTTCATTGACGTAATCCTTCCTATGGTCCTGGGGTCGACTCAACCTCTAAAGTCGGCCGGTGCGTAGGGCTGACAACCTTACAATCTTCGTGTGCCGACTGTCTAGAAATCTGGTAGCCTCAAAGTCCTGGAACCCTCAGGGTCTGTCCAGGCCTGTAATGGGATTGCTTTTACCTCAGGTGATATGATATATGACAGTGAATGGTAGCGAAGTACAGAGTGAGCGAGGGTTATATTAATAACTGCAACTTCCCATTTAAATTTCGAGGTGCTGTACTCTAGCATAATATAAGGTCTGTAAGCCGTACGATCTGGGGCTGCGTGTCTAAGCGTAACGTTGAAAATAAGAAAACCTCCTGTCATTTTATAACAATCTCATTCTTTGAGAATGCTTCGTAATTTTTCATGCTGTGTAAGGATAAGATGGATTTATTTTACTCTATATGATGTAACGCTAAATATTTCTTGTCAACCTTCTCGTTTTTGTTTTTTTTAGTGGATATAATTAGATGGTGATGATAACTGAAAATTCTTATTACTTCTGGGGTATATTGTAACTTATATTCGCCATGTTAAATTCGGTGAAAACTGACCCTTCCCGGATAGATAACTACAGCAAACTGAATTCTTCATTCTTCGACTGTATGTACTGTTGTGTTGAAAGATTTAGAGGTTATTGTCATTATCTGCAAGAATATGGGTTTTTGACAACTGACTGTAAAGTTAATTGTTGAAACTAACACATAACAGTTTTTCAGACGTTCATAATTTCAAAAATGTCAGTAAATATCTCAGATTCTCTTTAAACTTTCTTTTTTTTTTCTCCAAAACATCGGCAAATTTCTACAAGACTATACGGGGTTACGTCTCAGAAGTTCGTTTTCATTAAAGTCGCCTCCGTGAGGACCAAAATACTTACCAATTGGAACTGAGTTCAGTTTAATTTAACAGCTTTGATCTCTATGAAATATCATAAGATGAAATCTGAATAGTTTTAAAATTACGGACTTTTTGGATGTGTTTACGTATATTTTTGTAGATAAATGTGAGGATTTCTGAAGAATACGTTGTCTTCGACTTGAGCATAAAATAAGTGCGGGTGAGTATTGAAACGTGGGGCTGCTGAGGAAGGCTTTTATGTGCGAACAAGCACACAAGGCGTCACGGTCCGTGACATATTGAAATATGTGCAGTTAAATCTTATATCTTGGTAGGAAGCAGCATATTATTTAAATGTTATTAAACCAAAATTGAAAGTCCAAGGCTGTAGGTGATTTTAATGCGAAAATATGTATCTGATAATATTCTGTTCATTGCAAATTCGCGAAGAAACTTCTTGATCACAGCCGTAAGTCTGTTTCAGTATGTGGACTGTATATTCCCCGTGAAACAAGTCGTGCTGGAGAGGATTCCACAGCATATATCACAGATTTACATACTTCTCCTTCCAACTCCAGGATTTGGTTCTATAAGCCTGTTGCAATATGCAGAACTTTTCAGACTGGCCTTTTCTACCCTTCTCAAAGCGTGGTCCTCGGGGCATGAGGGATCGTCGAGGACGGGCCAGGTGGTCCTCGAGTTTGTTTTTGCCTCCAGTCAGAAGTTAGAAGGAAAAATATTTTGTGAATATTTAGTACTGTACACAATCTGTTTAACTCGTGTAACGGTACGACACAGTGCAGATCCTGCTCACAGTAAAACATCAGTGTGTTCCTTTAGGTTTCTCAAATTCTGAAATTTATTTTTGTTAAGCCCTATAAAGTCACAGTTTTTGTAACAAATTTTTAAATTGGCTTAGAATTTATATGTGTCTTGTTTGTAATTATTCTTAGATTGAATTTTTCTACGAGGTGTGCCTTAGGGGCCTACGATTTAGGGTAATTTTCGGGAACTGTCCACTTAATTAATGATACTTTTTGTGGGGCTTGAAGTACCAAAAATTGGGAAATTTATATAAATCTAATTTTTATGCAACTTACAACATGCGTGGCTTGCAAATAATTTTCTTACTGATTTGATTTTAATTATTAACGGTTATGGATTATTCTTTCATTCAAGATTCTTTAAACTTGGGGTGTAAAACTCGCGGTCCGCGAGATTGTGTTACGCAGCCCGCAGTCACAAATTTAAACTATACATATATTTTTTTGTAGTTTATAAATATATACTACAAAAATTTCACGATGATTTCAGCGGTTATGTATGCCACTTGCTGTTAATTTACACGTGCGACTCGCAAAAGAAACCTCGAACCAGACCCCAGTGGCAGATTTGTTTCTTTGCCAAGGGAAGCTCAGACACCCTTGCTCTAAAGTTTTCCTGTGCTGAGATAAGCAGTAAGGCATGAAGGCTTATGCTGTAGAGGATTTTTAGCTTCACACATTTTTTACGTCGACACCTGATAAAAGTCTGCAGATAACTTCACGCCTCATCCTCTCACCCCGCCGGAGGAGCACCTGTTACCGGTTGCTCTGGAGATTGGTCGGGTCCCAGAGCCGATCTCGACCCCCAGGGAAATAAGTATCTCCACTTTCCGGGAATCGAAACCCACTTGCAAGGTTTTTTCAGCCTGTAGCCTTGTCTCCACTCTGACGTATCTACAGCTTCTACTAAAGGAACTAGCCTACTTCTTCTAAGATACCTGGTGGGATTATAGTACTGGGTGAGACCTGAAGGATTGACTCTGCGTAACGGAATGTTTTGAGTAAGTAAGGGAGTTTTAATTCTTCGCAGTGCGACGCTGCATCCATCTCTTTACTGGTAGAATGAATTCGTATTATTTCATACGTAGGTTATAAAAAGGTGGGAAATGCACGCCTTCAAGCGAAAATAACTAATTGGATCTCTGTTATTTGGATTAGAAAGTAGACCGTGATAACTGCTTTCCGCTTCCAAACCTTCGAACATTTTGACGGTTATTAGAGACCAGTAATTAGGGTGGTGATGTATCCATGACAACCAGGGACGAACACTCATTAAGAATTTGCTACAGCCATCTTGTCTCTGCATATGTTTTACATTTTTTAAATTTAATCCTTCTCATAAAAGAGCCGTGTAAGAAACAACCTTGCGTCTACTGTAATATGGGGCATTAATTTCTGTACCAACTATACAATTTAGTTTTTAGTATTCAAGGATTTAAATAATATGGTTGTGTTCCAGTACTTTTTTTGAGAAAGGGCCCCTGGCTGCTTGTCCTGAATTGTTATTGAAAGTGTATTTTTCATCTTAACTTTAGCCTAATTACATACAAATATTTTGCCATACACTGAAATTATGATCAAACAAAGCGAGGAACCCCTAAAAGCCTGGGAAACATGCTTGCGTCATTCTTCCACATACATATTATGAGAAGAAAGAACTACTGAAAGGAAGGAGAAGGGACTGTTTTTTATACGTTCATACATGTACTGTAAGAAATGTAACGTTCATTTCAGTTTTTACCGCAGACCAATAGAAGATATCGAAAAATATTATTAAGTATCTAGGTGGTCTTACCAACGTATATAGTAGCTACGATTGTTAAAGCGATGTGAAATTGTTCCTGTCGAGTATCTCGTGCAATCGAATCCTCAATTCCAATCATCCTCTTTTTTACAAAATGTATTTAATTTGTTTGAAAATTTGCTCTTCGAAAAAGTTGTAGGTACTAAGAGGTGTGCTCATCGAATAACAAGACATTTCAGAACAGTAAATTTTAATTAAATTTTATTTACGTATTACTCCCTTTAAAGTAATTTACATGAGAGACTACGAACACCTTCATCCCACCTTCCCAGTTCTGGAAACATCAGCCGATATCGTTTTGTGAGAATGCTTTCAATTAAATTTGCAGCCTTCTCTATAAAAAATCCCGTAACACACTGGACGTTTCGGTGGCGGTTTCATGAGAGATTTGTTGCGTACGCATTCCTTATTTTTTATCGAGCGTAATCGCTGGAATATAAAAGGGTTTATTTGAAAGCTTATTACTCCTCACTACGTCACCCTATCTGAGCGTGGTTTGGCAGACAAGTGGGGGAAGCTTCAGAGTAAAGAGCGTATGTTTACTTTGGTGATGAGTGGTCAAATTCAGGAGTTTCGCGCGCTGTCTCTTTACTTAATAGCCATGCTTCGTGTATACTGCTGTGCCTTGTTATAATGAAAAAGGAAGAAACCTTAATCCAGACAAAGAACGGTACTTCTGTTCGTATCAATACGCTGGTAAAGATTAACGGTACAAGAGTTGTTGTTTAACCGAGCAGTGCTGAAGTTTTGTGTGTGCGTGTAATTTGCTGAAAATTAAACACATTTAAACTTCGTCCCACACTTCACCTTCAACAGGACACTAGACAAGAATGCCTGCGTTTTACTTTCACGGGTCTATTTTGACATCTGTAGGTTGGTACGAATCTTACTGTGCCCACATTAAGTTGCCCAATGTGACGACTGCTTTGCGTCCTTTGTGTTGGCAGTCACAGCAGAACGTCTCCAAGTGCGGAGGTCTTGTTAAGGAGTTGGGGACAACAGAAAATGGGTTATTCTCCGTCACTCGATAACTCTAAAACCCCCCTCACAGTAAAACAATGGCTCTACACAAATTCTTTAAAGAAGCCTTGGAATATGGTAGAATAATTCTTATTAGTAATTATAATAAATGTTTCACCAAACCCATGAATTAAATTTCTTAGTAACAAGCAGGTAGGGTCTCAGTAAGTCAACAAGTATCCCATCTTCTATAGAAATTACAGTTACTGGATGCACTAGCTGCCATTAGAAGCTACCCTAAGTCTCTTAAGTTCAGTTACAATCCGCATAAATCATGTTTTGGAGATTTGTTTTAGTATTATACTGTCATTTCTTCGTTTCAGGCCTTCAGACTAAAATATTCTATGCATTTCTGCACTACCGATATATGTTACATGCTTCGATTATCCCTATCTCCTTCACTTTTCTCTATAATATTTGGTTTTAATGAAACTGTGAGAATGTTCATTATGTACGTTTTGAAAGCCCATATTAATTCCTCTGTCTCAGGTGCGAGTGTTCTCCTTGGTACATGCTCTCAGACATGCTTCCAACATCCTCAAATTTTATCCTTCCGTTAGACAGACAGACAGACTTCACATCCTTATAATATAGCAGGTAATGTTTCGTTTCCTTGTATTTTAGGTGGATTAAATTATGTGTTCTGAAAAATGACAGTCATTCAAGATTTTATTAGAGAACCTGATGGTGACAGCCAAACTGTAGATCGCAGGTCAATAATGGACAGAAATTGTGAAATATAAAATATAGTGCAGGAATGAGCTCCGTTCATAAGCAATTTGCAGTGAAGCTAAGACAAAAAATGTCTCATAAAGCGAAAGAAACCTGCCGTCTGTTCAAGAGAGATTAGAACGGAGCTTAATGCTTGATTTGTGCTAAAACCTAGGTTGACGTATCTTAGGAAGAACAGTGCAAAGCAGAATGTTGTCACGAAAATTTATACAGACATTCGTATCCGAATATTTTGCTGCTAAATGAGACACAGTTTCGACGTCAGGTTGCAGCATGAAACATCGAGCTGCACGCTTTACATAAAATCTCGTGTCAAAGAACCACGGATTATGTGTATTTTCACAAACCCAGCCGTGCTAAACTCTCCCTTTTGTCGTACTTTCTGATCTTCTGATGTGTTTTACATTATGAACCGCGTCCATTGCTTACAGGCGAATAAATTATAAAGCAAGAGGAAAGTCTGTACAAATAGTTCATATCCAGTGTCTGCGAAGTAGTACTTGGATCAGTTGACACAAGGCTTTGAGCATAAAAAGTGGACAGCAGAATCAGGAGTTGCAGAAATGTGTCTCCTGTGTAAAAACACAATAAATAGAATATAGATTTCTCCGCAATTTTTCGACTGTATATTATGTGAAAATACGCAATTTCGAAGCCCTTCAAAAGCGAACTGTCGCTACATGCATAAGGCTACATTAAAGAATATCCACTCCATTCTCCGAGACTCGCGAGAATGTTATGACTTTGCTCTGCTGTGGTGAACGCACTGAATCTATTATTTGACAGCTGTGTCAGAACTCCACCATTCCTTATTATTCGAAATTTACGAGGCATTCTGTATATGCAATTATAATTGTGTCTGTTATTCGGCATGGTCGTAAAACTGGTCATTCATCGTGAGGGTTTTTAAGAAGGGGGTGCTGATGAGAATCACTGAGGAAGTGAGAGAAGCATGGAGAGAACTGCCTAATGTGGAGTGTCGTAATTTGTACTCTCCGCCAAACATTAGAATAATCAAGTCAAGAAAGATAAAGTGGGAAAGGCATGTGGCTCTCATAGGAAATGAGAAAACCAAAAAGGAGTTTTGTGAGAACACCCGCAGGGTAAAGGTAACTAGGTAGAGTACACAGTAGATCTGAAACAAATAGAATACAAGGATGTTGACAGGATTTATCTGGCTCAGGATATGGTCTAGTAGTTAGCTAGGCCTATTGTATGCCGGGCAATAATTCTTAGGGTTCCAAAAAGGGAAGGGAATTGTTGGGCCATCTTCTGTAAAAGAAATCTTACTGTTTGGGAGCCTTTAGGCATACAGTTAACCCTTTAAAGAAGGAACGTAATATGTTTTATATAAGGACTCAGTGCGTACCGCGCTGTAAACACTCGCCACTTCGGTTATAAAAACCAGTCTCTTAATGTTTTATAAGGCAAAAGCCGCGGTTTGTTCTCAGATCCGTACAAAACACATAAACGCAATGTGGGCACCACGTAGAATTTTTTAATGGTAAACCTGGTGGTACGTAAAGTTACCGCTAGGCTTTATAAGGTTAATTAATTAATTGGTAAGCCAATTACTACTACTACTACTACTACTACTACTACTACTACTACTACTACTACTACTACTACTACTACTTTTATTCAGCTTAGTAAGCTTGCTAGATAGATCGACAGAAAGTTATGAGCTCAAGCCCAGATTATTACTACATTTATCGGGTAATAATTGAATAACATTTTTAATATGTCTGTACCAGAAATGCTTTCTTCTGGGACAATTTATATTATTCTGTGCTATGCATTATTTTTACCTTCTGTTTACAGCACACATTTTCAAGTTCTACATTAAGTCGGCTCCTATATATGTAGATATGACACAATCTTTTGTTTGAGAAACTTTCCTACTTGTACTTCTCACCGAATAGCGCTGGGTGATCAAATAAAGAAGAATAAGATGAGTGGGGCAAGTAGCTCATATGGGGATACAAGAGATGCATAGAGAATTGTGGTGGATAAATCTGAGGGAAAAAGACATAGGCGTAGATGAACGGATAATATTAAAATTCATGTTCACGAAGTAGAATGGGGTCATGAACTGAATTTATCTGGCTTAGGACAGGGACAGGTGGCGGGCTCTTGTGAATCCGGTAATGAACCTTCGGGTTCCATAAAATACGGGGTAGTTCTTGACTAGCTGATGTCCTGTTAGCTTCGCAGGAAGTACTCTGTTCCATGGCGTTAGTTCCGAGTAGTTATAGGATGACTTGCACACCAACGCCATCTTTCTTGTGCCAAACATCTGGCTTTATGAGCAACGTAAATTACCTGACAAAATTTCTGGTCAAGAGTCCCTGCCTCAAATTCTCAGTTAGCAATGTTCTTGGAGGAATATTTCTGTGGTTGAGGGTCGTTTACAGTTCAGTTCTGGTAACTAGAGATTTTGAAGGTATTTAAGGAATGCGGACAGGATGGGGTGGGCATTCGCCTGGCGAGGGTATATAACACAGCAGCTTCTAACTGTGCGAAAACATTTACCACTTACATTAGAGTCACTGTGCCGGCTCCTAATGTTCTAGCTGCCGATGTATTTGGGACTGGTATTTTTCACTGACATCTCGTGCAATAAAGCAGGTACTAGCCTCATATCCCTGCACCTGTCCCTTTTCCTTCGTCTTTCGCCACTTCCTCACCCCGCAAGTTTCATGATATGGGAACTGGACTGTAGAAATTGGCGGAATAATGTTGTGCTGAAACCTGAAACAAATGTAGCAGACAGCTTGTTCGAATTTGTACATGCTGAGGAATATCTGCAGAGACCCGAGGAACTTGTCGAACCCGTCACCTTCGACGAAGTAGTCCTCGCACCATACGTGGAGGTATAAGAGTAAACTTTGAACGACATTGCTTTCTTTCGGGAGACTCACGCTTTTGGACGAGATCACCCTGCTTGGCCTTGTGTAGAATAAATCCTGTCATGGAATAACTGTTACACTACAGTTTCACGTACAAGAAATCGTACTTCCTGCACGTTTAAAATTGTTCCTGCCATGCTGCTAGTTTCCTCTTTCACGGAAGCAGGTGTCATGACTTGTGTTCTGGAGTTCACATTCACGTTTCTGTGGCAGATAAACTCTAATATACTTAGCAGTTTTCTGTCTTCCATTTATCTGAACATTTACTGTACTTTTGCTTAAAGTAACAGACAGCAAGACGTGTGGGTAAGAGCACTTCTGGGAATTTCTGTTTTTCTTATCGCCCCTGAAAACTGTGTTTCATTTATTCAGAGCAAGAGAGAAGTGCTTATAGTCAACAAAAGCATGCAATTTATACCGGCCACTTCGAGAGAGACTGCACGTTTGTTGATTGGTATCTTTTGAGAAATGGGGCTATAACATTTCTTTAATTGTTCGATACCTAGTTTCTCAATATTTTTAAATGAGAATGCCCATAATTACTTGTGCAAAGCCTCTGTAACTATATCGTTCTTTTTTTCGTTATTTTAATTGCTGTTTGAAGCAAGGATCGGGTGGGCACAGGAACTGACGTGTCCGGTGTAATGTTTATTACACTGCAGAAACACCAGATGCAGAAGCGGTATTTACATTTATGTTTTGTACATCCAGATAACACCGATCCCAATAGGCCCGCGGTCTAAGGCGTGGGTCTGCGGCCGTTAGCTTGCTGGCATTTTGCGTTCGAATTCCTCCCGATCGTGGATGTCTGTCTCTTTTGAGTGTTGTGTTGTCAGGTAGATGTCTCTGCGTCGGGCTGATAACTTGTTCAGAGGAGTCCTACCGAGTGTGGTGTGTCTGAGTGTGTTCGTTTAACCTGGATAATGAGGAGGCCCTGACCCACTAGGGGCTGTTGCACCATGGAAAAGGAAATAACGTGATAATCGGAGACGGAAGAGGTCATTCAATATAATTACTTGGCTACTATCCCGAAAGCCTGGAAATCGAGGTTTGATTCCAGCTGGAGGCTGAATTGTTTTCTTAAACAAGAGTCCAGACCAGTTAGGGGCAAAAGCATTCCCCTGAACAGTGGGTACCTTTATGTTATCCCATGCACTGAAGCTGCCAGTTTGCAAATATTGCCACTTGCTTTTATTTAGTGCGGAAGTTAAGAAAACTTGTTTGTGTATCTGTATTCATCTATACGTTTTATGGCATGATACATAACTTATCACGGGGACAAATTTGGTTTGTATTCGTTACTTTATATTTTTCTGTGTGATTTTTAAAATGTACTTTTATATTAGTTTAACTTCTGCTTATTTTTTAATTTTATGTTTTATTTTAAACGCTGTCGATAGCTGATATAATATAGCGTTGAAATTTATATTAAATAGTGATTTCGAAAGAACATGGATGGTATCGCTTGTGTCTGATGTGGGGTGTTATCGCGGAGGTCACGTGCTACTACTACTAGTTTTAGAAAAATAAAAAAACACAGTTTTGTTTCTATCCTAACGGAAATTGGAACAGGGAATATCCGAATGTACGTAGAAACGGTACGACTTGAGGCGACTCACTCGTTTTTGTAGTTCAGACTTTCCGAACCAAATGACAGCAAATCCCCACCCACCATAAATGCAGAGCTGCCTGTGTAGCCATACGTGTACATCAGATCTGCAGACTAGCTAACAGTGCTGCTGCTGCTGCTGCTGCTATTGCTTTCCTGCAGTGGAAGACCCGGTGGTGTCCAGGTACTACCGGTCAGAGCAGATGTCTGTTATCGCTATAGACACGTTGCTTTCTATAGGCTGCTCTACGCAGCTCGTACAGGGTAGGCCTAAACTAATCCAAAGTGGAAGGAGTCCCCTTTCGTTCATATTTTTTCACCAAATTCCGAACTCTTTGCTGTAAGGTACAGTATAACTCCAATTATCCAGATTAATTGGGAACGCGAGCCGTCCGGATATGTAGAAAATGCGGATAATTGGATTTTTCTTTGAAAATAGGATACGTTGGAAGTTTAAAGTGGAAAATAATTCCTACAAACGGCTACTTTAGTACTAATATTTATGTAAGGGCAAATAAAACTTTAATATATAATTCTTTAATATATAATTCTTTGTATGCGACAATTGGCGGAAAAATGTGAGAAATTGCATGTCTAATTTAGGAATCCCTGCGGCTATTACAGTATGTTGCAGTATTTACCTGCGTCTAAACCTTTCGACGACGCCTGATTTGAAGTTCTAAGACATAACATTTTACAATATTGTGCTCGATGGGATAACCGGTAATTTCAAGGCAAATTAATTTTGTAGGATTCTCAGCAAATTTAGCCGAAGGGCCAAGCCGATCCGGATAATTGGAGTTATACTGTTCTTGGGAGTTTGGAGCTCCTGCTGTAACATGTCACTGAACTTCGCTGCCCTACAGCAACAACCATCTGCATGGAAAAACACAAAAAGTTCCGTGCATTCATGTCGCCTACCTCCTTGTTGCAAGACTATGGATGCGAAATATCTAGTGCCTTTGTTATTGCCATTTTATTTTGCTTTTTGGGTAACTTATAGCAAATACAGATTATGTTTGCGTAAATATTTTGGATAGAATCTCAGGATTTGGCATTGTAGACATGTCTATAACTGTTAATTTACAAACCTTCGTTCAGTATAATACATATGTAGGTTTATGTTTTATCTCGTCATCAGTCTTCACTTATCTCGCTCCAGTAGTTCATCTGTAATCTCCATCAAGCAGAAACACGAATAAGTTGCTAACATGCCGCCGTGTTGTTGTTTACATTGTACAAAATATTGCTTCCACAGAAGTCCCATATTTTTCCAAGATTTATTGTTATTATGTGTCACTTAAATCCGGGGCACACGGTGGCTCCAGTGGTAGACAATCCTGATTTTTATTCGGCAAGGCCCTGTTTCAAATTACGAATCTGACGCAGGCTAGTGTGCGTAAGGTCTGTCCTTTACCTCAGGTTCTTCAGGAAGGTTCCACGACATTGCATTATATTGAACCACCAGCACTTCCTTCCAAACACTTTCAGATTCATCATTCACAAAAAATCGCATCAATCGAAGACGTATAGAGTAAGATATTGATACTGTCTTTGAATAAACCTTAACTTACCAACTCATATTAACAGACTGCATCCTGAAATCTAATGCCTGCTCAGCTAATCAAGAAATTACGTAGATTTTTGACATCCAAAAATTAATGACCGTGTTTAGAAGAGCGCCACCACTGGTGCCTATTCCAAACGACAAAGATGTAGTCCGCACCATCCTACTCAATTTTTATTTTAATAACGTGCTTACGTACACGCCTGTGCCTAGGTTATCTAAGTGGCCTACTTTCATTTTCTTCTACAGAATGTCTCTCCACTTTACTGCCATTCGTGCATCATGCTCGTCCATTTCGCCGTTCTGAGTTTTATCATCCTAGCAACATTTGGTGCGGGTGTTCGAGACTAGGGTGCTGAGGAGAATATCTGGGACTAAGAGGGACGAGGCGATAAGGGAGTGGAGAAGGCTACATAACGAGGAACTTAATGACCTGTACTGATCACCAAATATTATTCGAGTAATCAAATCGAGAAGAATGGGATATGCGGGGCATGTAGCACGTATGGGTGGAAAGAGAGGTGCATACAGGATTTTGGTGGGGATACCTGAGGGAAGGCGACCACTCGGGAGACCCAGGCTTAGATGGGAGGATAATATTAAAATGGATCTTCAAGAAGTGGGATGGGAGCGTGGACTGGATTGAGCCGGCTTAAGATAAGGACAGGTGGCGGGCTGTTGTGAATGCGGTAATGAACCTCCGGGCTCCATAAAATACTGTAATTTCTTGACTAGCTGAGAAACTGTTAGCTTCCAAGAAGGCCTCTGCTCCATGTAGTTAGTTAGTTAGTTAGTTAGTTAGTTAGTTAGTTAGTTAGTTAGTTAGTTAGTTAGTTAGTTAGTTAGTTAGTTAGTTAGTTAGTTAGTTAGTTAGTTAGTTAGAAACATTTGCTGATACGTACAAATCGTGAACTCACCATTATACAGTGTCCTCCAGCCTCCTGTTACTTCTCCTCTCCCAGCTACAAATATTCCCCTCAACACATTGTTCCCAGTCAACCTTCGTAAACACTTTCACATAAAAATCAGTCAACAGCCAACTCTTGTATCCCTTTCTTTATTAGGAGGCCGAGCGACTAGTTTCGGTCTATGCCACGGCCACCATCAGGCTCCTTTTTACAAAAACATGAGTATAAAAACTCTACATGCTATAAACGAGGGAAGGCCTTCTCTTTACACTATGTTAAAAATATATACAGGTTTGTATATGTATTACACAGAACAGATAAAAGAGGTGAAGCTAATAAAATATAAAATATATGTGTAAAAAGTATGCAGGCATGTAAGATAAAGGATAAAGCATACGCCAACGGGGATATCAAACGTCAAAACTTCGTGAACAAACTAAAAAAAATACCCAAAACAGACAAGTGGTTGCGAGCTGCGCGTGGCTTATCGGTGTTGGCACGGTCGCAGCCACCAACCTGTACAGGTGTTAGCTAGTGTTGACTCAAATTAATGCTCTAGAAACGAGTTTTTGCAGCTGTTGTTGGAGCTACTGGTTGTGCGAGAGAAATGCGAAATGATAGGACGGGGTGAGGTACGGCTGTTTACCTGCAGGCCGATCCTTATTTATGCAGACCGTCTGCTCCCTTCTTATACGGTGCTTATTTAACCTTTTATATCCTGGCAGCTAGTGTATGTACTACCAGTTTTAGCATTAAAAAACTTTGCATTCTGTACGTAGTGCATTTATACGTTTTTATGTGTCTCGCAATAAACAGTGAATTTCGCGCTGTACCGCACTCAATGATTAGTTCTTATATCTGTGATCGCAGGTGCTTACTGCGCGGTACGAACTGGGTCTTTAAATGAGAAGTATTACATTTCGTTCTTAAAAGGTTCCTTCACTCCATTTTTCGCCAGCTACTGATACAAATAGTCTGAAGTTTACAGGCAGAAATAAAGAGCATTGCATCTTCTATTACATTTGTAGGTCAGACAAGAAGAAAATACAAACGAAATGCCACAGGTATAAGGATTCAGATGAATAGCAGAGTGCGCGCTTCTGTACCACAGAGTAAACTGAGACAGTTTTGAAGAAATTAAAATAGAATCTTTAAAACAGTAGCCTATTCTTCTGCTATTGTGACTATGTTATGTACTGAACGACCTGCGAACGGAATATGACTTCCTATGGATGTACGGGCTTTTCTCTTCTCTAGAACGTCCCGATCGCTTTAGGGCCAAACTGGCCTCTCAGCCACAGGTTTTTAAATGCTGCTTCGTCGAATGTAAAGTAGTTGGATTGTGGAGCCGACCAGTCAAATTGGCCTAGCATCAGGGCTAAGAATAAAAAATATTTTGTCTTCTCTCCACCATGAGGTTATGCTTAATTAAGCACAGACAACATTTTAAAAATTTACAGAATAAAATTCTATTATCGACAAATTATAAATTTGGAACCTACGTGCAACTGGAAATTACGCTTTCCCAACATAAATTACGAAGAGCCGTCCGGTATAAAAAATGTATTGGACAAGCACATGGTCATTTCTTTATTTAAAGGCCATCTTCCAATTGCAGTGATTGAGTTTCCGAAAGAAGAAAAATTGTGAGCTGTGAATTGAAAAGAATGTGTGTTGAAATTGCCGTGGTCTGTTACAAGTCACTATCCGAGCATTTAACTGAATTTAACAAAAAGACTGCAAAACCTTAAGTGATGTTATTGGGTGTTCCAACCAACATTAGAATACGAAACGTCCCAAATGCGAAGTAGGGTTTGTAACACGGAAACTGCGACCTCCCATCGACACATATTTAAAACATGACCTTCACATGACATCTACGACTGTAAGAGGCTCATCTTAAGTAATGGTGAAACTCGGTGAAGAAACAGGATGGTACAGAGTTAGACGTGACATTTACATTGCTTAGTGCAGAGCAAATATACTGTTTTTCGTGAATAAATTGATGGATATTAGTAACAATTTTATGATACCAAAAAACCGAAGAATTTTTGATATCTGGCCTATTGCAACGCATCATCTTTAAACCATGATGAATTTGATGATAATTCTATAACATTACAATATATGAGCCCGCCGTAAGGACGGACGTGGGATGATGGCTATGAGCATCTGAATTCTAAAATCATCAGTTAATACATAATACTTAAGAATTCAATTCCACATGCACAAAGAACGGTACGTCTACATTACAAAGACGAACTGGATAATGCTGTCAAGTTAAATAAGGCCTGTGGATTAAACTTCACAGAGGGGATTATGTGGTAAAGTAAAAACTTTATTTTCCTCCTTTTTTAGTAAAGGATCCTTAAGGACATAATCGTTCTGATCCTTAAGTTCTTGTAGACAGCGGACAAGTATTTGATTCTTCTCACAACCATGAACATTTAAGTCTTCGGAGATTTGACGTTGCCGACTGGTAAATATCCGGTAACTATAAATCCACACGACGTAATATATCAGAATACTTGAATCTCGTAAGGTGTGCTAAAAGGACACGTGAATGTTTGCGCAACATACATCGTTAAATTAGCCTCAGATATCAGCTGCTCTCGCACCACCATCAAACACTGTTTTTCCTTTAGAACCCGAATACCAGTAGAAATTCCACTTGTGTAGCTGGTTTTAAGAGAGACAGACTCCTGTTGTTGCCAGTATTGCAGTTCACATCAGCTCTGGAGATCTCTCGGCCTGTCACCCAGTCTGACTTATTCCCGTGAACTTGTAACTAGCAGCTTGGGTGCTACTATCAGCTGAAGATATATGGAGCCCCGCGGTCCGGATTCATTACCAGTAAAGTTTCACTACTGTAAGTAAGGATGCAGGTCGCGAACTGTTACACTGGCCATGTAATTGGCTAATATTTTTGTCTGTGTGGATTCCGCAGACGAGTAGCTCTACTTCTAACTGTTAAATCGGGTCTCTGAACAAGATGCTTTCCATTATATTTCACAAGAAATTACTTCCGCCCCGAGAATTAATAGTTTTTTTTTTGGAACATTTCGCATTTGAACTCGACAGTTAAATCAAGTAACGTATGCGGAAACATGTAGCAGTGCAATGTAAATAATAAAAAGCTTATGATTGAAAGATATAAATAAAGAAACGTAGGCTTCCGTGTCAGAATAATTTTCATTGTGTTATTTAACCACACTGTCAGTTGCTGAGTTGGTTTCATATCTGTAATACGAGTGGATGAATAAATGAGTCTGGAGCATTGGTCGGAAATTCTGACAGGGAAAATTGGAAATGTTCAGAGGAAACCTGTCCTAATGCCACTTTTCCACCATAGATCCTACATATCCTGCCCTGGGACTGAACGCAAGCCGGTCCAGTTGGCAGGAGGGCGACTGACTGCCCAAGTAATAACGCGGCCTAAAAGTATAATATGAAATAGGTATTAGACAAGAACTCGATTGCACTGACTGAGCATGGCTTCCAGTAACGGGATTTTGTAATGTACATTTTTACTTTAATTTACTTCACCAATCTTATTTTCTTGTACTCATTGATAAAGGTATGTAATGAAAACTTTAAGTCTTATACGAGTACGTAAATTAAAATACCCTGGCCTTACAAAAGCACTAATCACCGACAAATGTACAAAGAGACTTTTATCAACAATCGTAACACACTCCTACATGTTTCTACCCTGCTGGGTCATCTTCAGGGAGAACTTTTTTGTTATCGTTACACTAAGGTTGCACTTTATATTTGAGTGAGAACGTGCTGTTGGCTGTGTTCTGCGTTGTTTTTGGAGGCGTGAACTCTCTGTGGTCCCGGCTAGCAGGCCGGGACCACAGAGAGTTCACGCAGGGTCGAAACATGTAGGAGTGTGTTACGATTGATGACAACACTCTCTTTGTGCATTTGTTGGTGATTAGTGTTTTTGTATAATATAGTGCACCGACATGGAACTCATTAAACCCTGGTTTTAGTTTGGAAATTTTTCATTTTCTGCTGTGTGTATATGTGCATGAAGTTCAGTAATGTGGTTTTCTCCATTGTTCAGGTGATTGTTTTCCATTGTAGTGAAGGAAATATTCAAAGATTTTTAAACATTTAAGGCAAGACGAATTTGTGTTAATTTTGATTTGTTTTACTACGAAGTATGTATGTCTACGAGATATGTTCTGATATTAATTCTGTTAATTGCTCCCCAGCATAAAGATCGAGTATGGTGTGCAGCCTTATTAAGTCTACTGAAATGTAATAGACGAGTTCGAAACAATGGTGGTATGAGATTTAGCCGGAGAAATAGAAGAAACTTGTAGAAAATATTTTGCAGTCTAAAAAGTCGTCAGTCACGAATGTCACATAAATTCAACTCGCGGTTAAAGGGAAGGTCTATTGAAGCGAGGCACGACTTGGTCTTAAAATACATTAAAAATGAATTTACTTTGTCATGTGAAAGAGGCAATATGTATATGCAATATATGAACATCCCTTTCCATACTTAATATAAAATAACGAACAATATATTTTAAAATTTGTTTAGACCTGAGTTATTCTGGGATACGTTTTTCCTACCTTATTAAGTTACAGATGAAGACGCAATCTGCACTTTGTGGAATTATTTCACATATTGGTCGATTTGGGAATGTTACCTGCTACATACCTTTTCTGATTGGTTTTCTGGGGCTAAAACAAGGAGGTCAGAGAATTCCATTAACCTGTCACTAGGCACCTGAAACAGTTAGGTGCGACAGATAATTAATGGAGACAGGGGAGCTTTTTGTTTCTGTGCAGCTATGAGTGCTGTAGTACAGGGTTCGAATCCTCAAGCATTCTTCGTAAAGTCCAATTACTGCTTTCTTCATGACTATGTTTCAAAATAACATGAATAAGAAGAACGGAATTCTACGAATACAATTTAAAATTACACTGCAGTGTAACGCCAATTGTCGGGATTAGTATGGACCGCGAGTCGTCCGGATCTGCAGAAATCCGGAAAATTGGATTTTTCTTTGAATATAGAATACATTGGCAGTATAAAGTGGAAGAACATTTCTACAGACGTCTATTTTAGGCTATATATTTGTTTACTTACAAATAAAACATTAATACATAATTCGTTACATGTATTTGACAATTGGGGAAAAAATTTAAGCCATAAAAAAGATGTACAATTAGGCAAATTAGTTTTATGGAATTCTGAACAAAATTATCCGGATAAGAGGTGATCCGGATAACCAGCTTTCGGATAGGTAGAGTTATACCGCACTTCTATTCGGCAAGACAGTTATGTCACTTCGTGAGTTCCATATAAGACACGGACACCTTCACGACAGCTGTGATAGCTGTAAAGCCTTTCGGGGCTACCAGTCGTGATAACTGTCAAATATTTTGCGGATCCCAGACGTGATAGCTCTTAACGCTTCTGGGATTGCCGAAAGAGAAAGCAGTAGAAGTTTCTGGGACTATTGCACACAGTAGCTGTCAAATCTTCTGCAACTATCGCACGTAAGAGCTGTAAATTCTTAAGGGGTACAAAACGTGATAACTGTAAATCCTTCTGGGGCTTCCAAACTTGGCAGATGAAAACTTTCTGGGCTTTCAAGACACGTCATTTCGGAATTAAACAGTCTGATATTCCGAACTGACAAGGCTGGGGGCCTTAGAAAATACTTATAACTAAATAAGACTTTTATAACTTTATTGATATAATTGGTTGGCTTGTCGAGAGCACAGGGACAGCACAAGCGTTTGTAAGCTGTGGGCGTCAAACTGAAGAAAGCAGTATACCCTTACATGTAATAACTAACTTACTAACTAACTAACTAACTAACTAACTAACTAACTAACCAACCAACCAACCAACCAACCAACCAACCAACCAACCAACCAACCAACCGACCAACCAGCTAACTAACTAAATAACTCCATGGAGCAGAGGCCTTCTTGAGAAGCTGACAATTTCTCAGCTAGTCAAGAAATTCTCAGCATTTTATGGAATCCGGAAGTTCATTACCGCATTCACAAGACCCCGCCACCTGTCCGTATCCTGAGCCAGCTCAATCTAGTCCATGGCCCATCCCACTTCTTGAATATCAATTTTAATATTATCCTCCCATCTAAGCCTGGGTCTCCCGAGTGGTCGCCTTCCCTCAGGTAACCCCATCAAAATCCTGTATGCACCTGTCGTTTCCCCCATATGTGCTACATGCCCTGCCCATCTCCCTTTCGTGTAATATCCTATGAAAATATTAAGCTAAAGAAATTCTAGCTCCTAGTTTAAGAAATAAAAGTAAAGCTTCTGTGTCGGGCTCTTCCTAGATCTTATAATAACGCTGAAATGAAGAAAGAGAGAAGGTTTGGTAATACGCAGCATGAAAAAAATTCAAGGCCCTAAGAATAACTGAAGCTTTGACCTGCGTGGCATAGCTTTAGATGGATACAAGTGGCTAAATAACTGAGTGACTGACTGACTGACTAACTATTATTATTATTATTTTTTTGTCCTTTCCTAGTAATGGAGCACCGGTGGAATGAAATTGACAGGGGAAAGCCGAAGTACTCGGAGGAAAACCTGTCTCAGTGCCACTTTGTCCATCACAAATCCCACATGGACTGACCTGGGATCGAACCCGGACCTCCGCGGTGGTAGGCCGGCTGCTAACCGCCTGAGCCATGGCACGGCCAACTAACTAACTAACTAACTAACTAACTAACTAAGTGACTGACTGACTGACTGACTGACTGACTGACTGACCGACCAACCAACAAACAAACTAACTAACTAACTAACTAACTAACTAACTAACCAACCAACCAACCAACCAACCAACTAACTAACTAACTAACTAACTAACCAACCAACCAACCAACCAACCAACCAACCAACCAACCAACCAACCAACCAACCAACCAACCAACCAACCAACCAACCAACTAACCAACCAACTAACTGACTGACTGACTGACTGACTGACTAACTAACTAACTAACTAACTAACTAACTAACTGACTGACTTACTGACCAACCAACCAACAAACAAACAAGCTAACTAACTAACTAACCAACCAACCAACCAACCAACCAACCAACCAACCAACCAACCAACCAACCAACCAACCAACCAACTAACTAACTAACCAACTAACCAACTAACTAACAAACCAACCAACCAACTAACTAACTGACTGACTGACTAACTAACTAACTAACTGACTGACTGACTGACTGACTGACCAACCAACCAACCAACAAACTAACTAACCAACCAACCAACTAACTAACTAACCAACCAACTAACCAACTAACTAACTAACTAACTAACTCCTCGGATCTGAGCCGCTCACGTGAAGCCAGTGTATCTCCATTTAGTCAAGGAAGGCCCTGTACCAGTATTGTCTTGCACGCGCAGATGGTAACATCCGTTCAGTAGTCCTCACTCGGAAGAAGAACAATTCGGCCCACAGCCTCCATTCTTTGTCGTTAAGATGCATTTCAGTGTTATCCTCCCATTATGCCCACATCTTCCAAACTTTTTTCTTTACTTTCACCCTTCAAACCCATATTCTGGTGTTTATTTTTTTCCGTATGTGCCACATGCCACCCCATCACTTTCATCTTCATTTTGTTCTAGTAATGTCTGGCGAGAATTGCACATAATGAATCTCCTTGCTCTGCTGTTTTCTGCAGCCCCCTGCTACATCTTTCCTCTCAGGCACGTATTCTCCTCAGCACCCTAAGCTCTGACACCCTCGGTCTATGTTTTCACACTAATAAGACACGCCTGTTCCAATCTTGCCAGAAAAACAGAGAAGTTTTAGCTTCATGTTGTTATATTGACTACGTTTTGGATAGGAAAGAGGAAGACAGACGACTGTCAACTAAATAATAACAATAAATATATAATGAACCCGATTTCTTCTTAATTTTTTTCGTAAATGCTTTCTTATTTCTTGGTGTTTCTCCCAAACATTTGAATTTGGACAGAATATGCCTTAAAGGATTGAAGCCGAATATTGTTTAAGAGTTCAAGGTCTACCTCATAGGAAATAGTCACCGAATTTTTGGCAGAACTGTATTACTGTGTTAGACGAAGCCTATCTGTTTTGTATAAGAACTCAGTGCGTACCGCGATGTAAACACTCTCCACTTTGGTTATAAAAACCAGTCTCTTAATGTTTTATAAGGCAAAAGTCGCTGTTTGTTCTGAGATCCGTACAAAACACATAAACGCAATGTGGGCACCACGTAGAATTTTTTAATGTTAAACCTGGTGGTACGTAAATTTACCGCTAGGCTTTAAAAGGTTAACAGAAAGCTTTTAAAATATATGCGTCTTCTGCTAAAATTTTTTGGTTCCTTTTGATGTAGGACACATGAGTAAGAGTGACTTCCTGGGGAATGCCTAACCCAAACATTAGTAAAATATGAAATATTATTCTGAATTTAAGATTTCTTATCTTGGATTAGCGGGGATGTCTTAATGGTCTTCCTCTTTTAAAAAGTAATTTCTTTAGTTACTCTCATTAGGCAGTAACAAGACTTCGTGCTTCAAGACAATGAAGTGTCATCCTGAACTCTCAGGCTGTTATTACGGATGAAGCGTGTGATATAGCACCCATTTATTCTAATTAAATTAAGTTATCAGTTATTTCATGTGAATAAGCGATGTAATTTTTAGAACATCTTATAAAGTAATACATTCTCATTAACAGTAAATCTTATAAGTTGTAGGAACTATATTTCTTACCGTTGATATTATTTCTACTCCACTGTACAGTTTTGGGAGCACTTGTAACGTGCACGTATAGCATGCACTTTTTCTCAAATATTTCAATCTGAGTAATGTACAATTTAAGGCAATTAATAGCCGAACGCCGATCCCAGTGGCCGCGCGGTGTAAGGCGTAGGTCTGCGGCCGAGCGCTTGCTGGGATCGTGGGTTCGAATCCCACCGGCGGCATGGATGTTTGTCTCTTGTGAGTGTTTGTGTGCTGTCAAGTAGAGATCTCTGCAACGGGCCGATCCCTCATCCAGAGGAGTCCTACTGACTGTGGTGTGTGTTTGAGTGTGATAAAGTGAAAATAAAAACCCTCTGCACCTGCTGTAAACAAGTAGGTAGAAGGGGGAAAGAATACGAAACGAATAGCCGAGCGTGTTCATTAATATTTGTAGAATTTCGTGTTGTATTTTTGCAGGCTCTGTTTATGCAATCCAGCTACACCAAACGTATCGCATCGTGTTTGGTACTGCGCGCTCAGAGACACTGGGCCCTTTGTTAAAGTCGACGTTGTGGAAATCGTTTGCCTTTTCATCCTGAACTATCACTATTTCTTGAACTTAAGTGTTTCCGGAGTCACCCAAATCAACATATATTGTTTCAAGTTCTGATATCAACTTTTGGAGTATACATGGTTAACCCTTTAAAGACGAAGCGTATCTGTTTTATATAAGGACTCACTACGTACCGCGCTGTAAAAACTCTCCACTTCGGTTATAAAAGCCAGTCTCTTAATGTTTTATAAGGCAAAAGTTGCTGTTTGTTCCGCGACCCGTACAAAACATATAAACGCAACGTGGGCACCACGTAGAATTTTCTAATGTTAAACCTAATGGTATGTAAAGTTACCGCTAGGCTTTAAAAGCTTAATGCATTTGAAAAAAAGAGACTCAAAATTACTATTAAATGTACAAAATTAGTAGTTCCAGTACTGTCCTCTGATTAAAATTTTTCTTCTTTTGGCTTCTCACTTCTCAGATGTCGTTAATCCAAGTAACCCCCCGTCGATAGGTCTAAAGGTGAGTTTTCACTCTAGCCTGCCGGTTTTGATTTTGATTCCTGTTTTTATACTTTGTTATAGTTAACAACGCTATATAATTAAAAGGCTTTCTTCTTAACGATAAGATCTGATGGAATTCTTTAATTCATTTGTATTTAAGGCATTCTAAATCATTATCATGTCAAGCAGTCAGACTTCTATTATTAAGGATTTTATTATCCCAAGGCCACTGACTTCCAGACTGCTCAAAACAACATTAATACCAACCATGAGAATCGAACTCCTTATCTTAGTATCCCTAAAAGAAAACCTCTTAGTTCGTGTGCTGTAAGACCATAGGCTAATTAGTCTAAACATTGTGCCTTCTATACAAAATAGTGTAATAATTATGTATGATCATGTTAATAAAATACAGTGCCTACATCCGGAATTATATTGAAACCCATCAGCTGGAAGCTTGGATACCGGTTTTAAACGAGAAAGCAACACCGGGTCCCCATTCGTCATTTCCTCTCCGCGAGGAGCCGGGGCACATCCCGCTGGCAGCTTCAGGTTCGTCTTCGAATCTAACTCTTAAAATAAACAAACTTGATTTACGAGCTCATTTGCATCCTTCCCCTCATATTGGTAAAGCAAGCTCATTAATACTTACAGGGTAAAAAGTATGCTAGCGATAGGAATACACACAGGGAGAGACCAAGTGTAAGATGCCCGTGATCTAGGCCAGTGGTTAGATATTTGAGGTTATTATGTACAGCAGTAATCATAACAAAACTGCTTTCTGCGATCCCAGTGGCTGCGCGGCCTAAGGCGTGGGTCTGCGGCCTTTCGCTTTCTAGGATTATGAGTTCGAATCGCGCCAGGGGGCATGGATGTCTGTCTCTTGTGAGTGTTGTGTGTTGTCAGGTAGAGGCCTCTGCGACCGGCCGATCTCTCGTCCAGAGTGTGGTGTGTCTGAGTGTTATCTCGAAAGCTAGACAACGAGGAAGTCTGGGTGCAATGGGCCGGAGAGCCATGAAAAACTTAAACTTCCTCCTTAAAGGTAAAGGTAAAGGTAAAGGTAAAGGTAAAGCAGTCCCATTACAGGCCTGGAGAGGCCCTTAGGGTTCCAGGAGGTTGAGGCTCCCAGATTCAAGAAAATCGGCACATGAAGGCCGCCTTTACCCCCCAGGAAATATTCCTGGTACACATTTATGTTAGAGGCTGAGTCGACCCCAGGGCCATAGTGCGACCGACAGGATTATGCCAATGAAAAAATCCACTGACACCGTCGGAAATCGAACCCGCGGCCTGCCGGTTTGTAGCGCGGTGCCTCAACCAACTGAGCCACCGCGGCCGCAGACTTCGTCCTTACACACCCTTTTAAAGCACAGTGGTTGCTATAGCCTGTGCATTACCTGGTTCAACGTCAAAAGCTCCGTATTTTGCCCACACAACCTATTTATATTTATCAAATAATTATCACATTCAACGCTGTTTTCTGTAAATAACATTAAACATTTACATTTTAGAGCAGAAGCATCTCATTTTCTGTAAGGTACAAAATTAACTTTTAAATGCATGTGTCATTTCAAATGAAATTCGGGACCCAGAGCTTTCATTCATGCGCAGACCTTCGTCTCGGCACTTTGTCCTGCAACACCCTCCGCTTGTCTGTTTACACACTGATCTTTCCCCAGACTTACCTTTCATAACAGTTACCTTCTGATCAATCTTATGAGTAACACGTACATACAGTGGTTTGTAGTTTCGTTCCCTGTCTGACTTGTCAGCGTGACGCCGCATGATAAATAACAGGCGCATCTATACCACATTTCCGCAATTTTCTCTCCCCATATAGCACACAGTGTTACCATTAAAGTTTCAGCGCTACCCCTTACAGTGACAAATCACCTGGGGTTGAGACAAGGGGCCAGCAGTGCAATGAGGTATCATCTCGCCCGGCCACCATGTTTTGGATGACGTCACGCCAGGTGAAATTCCCAGCGGCTAGTCAGATGCCTTAATTTATCGATTAAATTTTACTGCATGATCCTAACGTAACTTGGCAACATGAGGTCGAGAGTCTAATTTGATTTTTAACTTTCTACCCCTGGAACTGTCTGGAGAGGATGCATTTTATAATGTTATAAACAAAATTCTCATCTGCTTTGCTTGTATGTTACCATTTGACATTCAGTGGTTTCTTTACCTACCACCAGGTTTAATATTAAAAAAAACTCTCCATTTCCCCCATATTCCCTAACAGCTTTAGTCCGTTGGACTTTATATTGTTAAGGAGCTCATTTCGCTGTGAGGCAGAATCTGATTTTTAAATGTCAATTTTAATAATCACGTCGTATACTTTTCATTCTAATGTGTAGTTCATATATTTATGACTTTAAAAATAGCTGTCCTGTTAAAAGCGAAGTAGACACAGAGGGGAGGAAGAGGTATAGCTCTACCCATATACAGGCGCTGGAACGAGGTAAGTGGTGAGCGCGACGCCCTGGCCGTTTTACCTCCTACAAAGAGACACGTTGCTCATTGTGCAGGGGCCTGGGAGGCCTCGGGGCCGGTCTGGATGGGTCCGGAAATGTCACTCCCACCAGACTTCGAACACCTTTTCTTCCAGCCCGTAACGAGTCGCTCCACCGACTGCACTATCCCCGCTGGCATTTATTTATGAATTATTTAACTAAACTTTTAGAAGCTCAGGGAAACAAATTGTCGAACTGTAGAATGAACAGCCACAGCGAATTTCCTTCTTGGCTACGTCAGCTTAAACGGTTAAAGCCCATTGGCTTTTGTATTTACCGACTCTTTTCTTATTTCAAACGTCTGCCTTTTTCACAACAGAGTGGTTTTATGTGTTTGCGTAATTCTCTGGACAAACATTAAGGGATTAATTTTTGTGTGGAGACGAGGACTTCTCTGTGGGGTAGGAGCTGCATTTTAAAAATTATTAACCATAACTTCAGGCTTCAACAGGCGGTTATTCACCGGACTCTCAGCACTGGATCCCGGTTTCGATGCCGGGTCAAATCATGTGATATTTTTGGTTGCAAGAGTGAAAGTTGGAGTACTTGATTTTTCCCTGACACTATCAATCCACCAAAGCCCCATGCTTATTGTTATCTACGTGTCATCCTTGCCAGAAAGATAAACAGGCTAAGGCTACGAGCCTTAAAAAAGCAATTTTTTCTCAGAAGCTTTGGATAGAAAAATTCTTTCACCTTATTCGTGTTTATAAGAGTTGAAAAAGGAAAATGTTAGTTCTAATGTATCACTCACTTTGTCACTTTGTACGCAGCACGAAACTTTGGAGTCTCTACGACGCACTATCCTTGCCAGTTTTTCAGTAACACTGTTATTGCCAGTTTTAAAATTAAATGTTTCTGCTGTCATCAATATAATTCCAGTTATTGTTTTCTTATAACAGAGAAAACACTAGTCTTTCCACCAAATTCGGTCTGCAACCACTAGACTGCGGCTACCTAACCCTTACTTAAATGACTCGCAAGTCTGTTATTAAATTCGGTTGGCCTCCCTGGCGCCCTCTACCTGTCTGACCTATACCAGTTTCTGCTCAGGGTATCCGTGTTTATGGCAATACAACACCTTCGCTTGCACTCAAAGAAACCTGGTGATGTCAGTCTTATTCCAGATTGTTATAAATCTTATAATTTTATCGCCGCTTTTAATTGGTTCTTACCAAAATTACATAAAGTGAATGCATTTTTAGAGAACTTATCCGTCAGCCTGTCGATCACATCTGTCTGCCTTTCTCCGAAACTGATGTAGGAGTTGCTGTGATATTTGATATGAAGGGTCCACTGTCCAGCGTTGTAGCCAGTCAGTATGGTGAATATGTGACGGACTGCATTTGGGTTGCACCGAGCCGGTAGGTGTAGAAGTAAAACTCTAGGCTTGTATTCAGCAGCGGCAGTGTTTTGATTTCGGGCTGGGATGGCCGTTATCCTGAGTTTTTTGTTGAGTTTCCTCAGTCTGTCCAGGATTAAGCCACACTGTTACCTCCTTTATACCACAATTGCTTTCATATCCTTTCCAAATCATCATATACTAGTCTTTCTGCTATAGCTAATGCGAGACACTGTGAACGTTGCAAAGTAAACAACAAAGAAGACAATCGAATTTCGATTCCTGAGAGAGTCGGGGGATTTTTTTTCTCCGCTACTGCCTCCAGACCTAATATGGGTCCTCTCAGCCATTTCCCTGGGCGTAAAGTGACCTTTGACCTTAACTGCTTGCCTCCATCTAGTGTCGAAGTTGTATGATTGGAGCAGTACCTGCGCTTACAAAGCCATACAATTCCAGATAATTCGAAAGTATACAACGTTCTTTACTGTACTTTGTGGGAGATACAGGACAAGAAAAACATTTAGCTTCTATGATTAAAATAATTTAGTCTAAGCCACCTTAATCCCTTATGAAATCTGCATGTTGATGCAGTGTAAAAATTGTAAAAGTAAAGGTAAATATTTCTGTGTCCACGCCACGAAAGCCTATAGACGGAATAGAGGTATAGCTCCACTCATTCTAAACCTTAGGACTAGATGGGGTGAGTGGTTAACTTCACGCCCGGACCGCTTTAACGCCAAAAAAGAAGCCCAGTGCCCATTCAATAGGACGTTGTTTTGGCTCCAGAGGCCGTCTGGACCGTTTTGGAGAAGAAGAAGTCTTTTTTTAGTGCCGGAAGTCGAAGCCTAGACCGTCTAGCGCGTAGCTTGATCGGTATACCGAGTAAGCTAACCCTGCTCCTGTAAAAAGTATTTTGTCAATAAAGATAGTGTTAGAATCTGCAAAGTAATGGGTGTAAATATACCACCTTCGTGATTTGTATTACACCAATATTGACCTACATTTCACACGTAACTTGGTTTCAAATCTAATGTGGTAATGGGCAGTTAAACAGAAGGATGCTAATCTTTTAGATCCTTAAAATGTCCGGCAGCGAAGAATGCTCTCAACGTCCTGTTTGCTAGTGCCACAGTTTTCTTAAGACTGAATATATCAGACTCTACGTTCAGCGTAGATCTAGGAGTTGCGAAGGGATACTTTATATTATTTGAAGACTCGCCACATCTTTACACTTATAAATTCACTGTATTTATTATATAGAACTACATGTTTCGATCTGTGTTTGGTCATCTTCAAGTTCACAATTGGTCTTTAAAACACGTTGAGGAAGAAATATACATTATGCAAGTCCACGAAACACAGTTAAATTTACCCACGCAGCATGCAAAATCATCATCTCAGACAAACGCAATACTCAGCACGCAACTAAAGGCCATCCACCTATAGTCTGGCTATAGACTGACTCGCTGTCGGAACTGTGGATCAGGAAATACGGAAGCCCACTTACTTGATTAAATTTGGAATGAATCTACATCGAGGTAGTCGGACTGGAGACGATGCCATGACAACATTGGAATGTTAAAAAGAAGTAAAATCTATGAACACTATTTGTAAGAGTTGTGGCAGAACCTCAATCCACAAACATAGTTTCTGTTTATGACCATAAAAATTTTAATAATTTTAATAACTGTGTTTTATTGACTTATATAATGTACGTTGTTTCATCCTCAACATGTTTTAAAGACCAATTATGAACCTGAGGATGACCTGAAATAGGTCGAAACATGTCATTCCAGATACTGAATAGAATTTAGTTGTGTTTGGACAGATATTTATTTAATTTGTTGTAATATTAACAACACAACGGGATGGCGTTCTTTAAAAAATTTTATTTATTGACTTGTGGTTGGTTTTTTACGTGAATACATGCAGTGTGAAATCAGGCCCTTGCGGAAAGCAAAGTCCTTAAATGTATGCCCGATCTACTCACCCATTTTACAACTCATAATGTACACCACCACCACCACCACCACCACCACCACCGCCGCCGCCACCACCGCCCCTGCCGCCGCCGCCGCCACCACCACCACTACTAGCTACTACTACTACTACTACCCTACCATTAAAATATTTCCTCTTCTTACTAATTATTTTCCTCTTTTCTCATTACACCTTTCCGTTGCCTCCCCAGAGAACTCTGCCTTACCTAATGTTTTCCCACTTGCTTCTCTTGTTATCAAATATCTTCCAGTAGTCGTCTCTTCATTACATTTACGTGGTGTTTATATTTTCACACTTATGCAGCATACACATGGGCCCTACGAATCCAGCCTTTGTACAAAGGGCCGTGCCTTGCCTTCCTTGGCATCTTAGTTGCTCGAACTGTCTTACGCTTGACCGCCATCAAACTGCATCACGACCCCAAGCACACGTCACTTTGCAACTGACAGTAAGCGGGGTCTGTCTTCGTGTCTATCACCTGTAACTCGTCATGGGGCGTCGCCTCTTGCAAGAGAAGACGGCTGCCATGAAACAAAATTTTCTCAGAAATAACGTGGCTTATGTGGTCACCAGGCTTTCCTTTCTTGTCGTTCTGATAACTGTAGCATAAAGTGAACAATATTTGTGCGTCACTGTGAAAACGACCGTAGAGGGAGAAAACGTATACCTTCAAGTGAGAAGGATTTAAAAACTGGATTTCTCCTCCAAATTAAGATTCATATTTTCAGTAGGCAAATCGTTTGAAGACTTTTTTTTTTAATGGAAAAGGGCCCCGCAGCAGACGCTACAGACGCACTGCAGCCATGAGGCTTATTGTGCAACCCTATGATGAAGATGATCATTATTTTTTGTCCTTTTCCTAGTAATGGAGAACCGGTGGAATGAAATTGACAGGGGAAAACCGAAGAACTCGGGGAAAAACCTGTCCCAGTGCCACTTTGTCCACCACAAATCCCACATGGACTGACCCGGTATCGAACCCGGGCCTCCGCGATGGGAGGCCGGCGGCTAACCGCCTGAGCCATGGCACGGCCTGTTTGAAGACTTACTGTAGAGTGGAATAAAATAGTGCACGTATTTATTTTCTTCTAAGAACAGTATGCATGAAACATGTAGATACACTTCAGGGTTATTTATATTTTCTTGCTGCTAAAGAGACAGCTGTAATAGCAATCACTGGAGCGTTAAGGGTTCAAATCTTCTCTTAAGGCACTGTACAGTACGTAAGAGCTACACCAGATTGGAACTGAGCCTATCCTCTGCACCAATTGTGACGCGCGGATTGCTGCCCGTCAATTGGTTGTTGTTCCTATCACATGTGTCTGTACTATTATCATTTTTATACTAAGCATTATGTGGCAGGACATGGGGGAAAGGACAGGTGCATACAGGATTTTGTTAGGGAGACTGAGGGAAGGAGACCGCTTGGGAGACGCAAGCGTACATGGGAGGATAATATTAAGATGGATCTTAAAGAAATCGGATGGGGGCGTGGAGTGGATTGAGCTGGCTCAGGATAGGGATAGGTGGCGGGCCCATGTAAATGCAGTAATGAACCTTCGGGTTCCATAAAATGCAGGGAATATTTTGAATAGCTGAGGACGTGTTAGCTTCTCAAGAAGCACTGTTCTTCATGGAGTTAGTCATTATGTGCTTTTGTGCTTGTTCTTGGATAGCCCGTTCATAATAAAATGAACGATAACTGAACATAATGAATTCCGTGTGATATTATCTTTCTTGCAAAATTGATCATTCGTCATTTAGCCAAGAATTTAAGCCCACAATTAATAACATCATATTCATAAGAGTCCCCTCTGTTGCCTGAGAATACAAGAAATGAATAAGAAATTTTCTGTTGCCATAAAAAACTCAGCTTAATACACTTCGTTTCGGAAGCAAACTGCTTCCTTCTTCAGGCGAAACCAGTTTACTTCCGAAAAGTAATGTACTGTTTACATTTTTATGGTAATGAAAGTTTTTTTAAATGCTGTTAATATTACTCACATACAACAATTTTCAAAAATCTATATGTTACAAAAGTTTCTCCCAATAAACCTCAAAAAGCCACCCACAACAATTTGGGGAACAACAAACACGTTGGAAAATGCTGCCTTAAACTGAATAATAGTACCTTCATCACGTTAGTGAGATGCGGTTGAGTTGCTGTAGTTCCCTTATTCATACTTCTGTCACGTTTCACAGATAGGCAAACTGTAAATTATTCAGAGCATGCGTTTTTAGTTGGTTTCGTCATGCAGACACTATCTCTCTATCACAGGAACAGGAAACGTTAAAACAGATCTTGCAGCTACAGCTGGTAAGTATAAAAACAAAATTTCATACTGCGTATATGCTGGAAGACAACATGTTTTTATTTATTCATTCATTTATTTGCTTGTACAACACTCTAACTATTTGAAGCAGGAAATTCGTCTCAGTAAAGATACATATCCCGCTCGTAAATAGAGTCTACAGAGATCAACTGGCTGAGGATATCCATGTCAAGCATCATTCAAAACGTGTAAACACAGTGGGCAAACTGTGTAGACTTCCAGTGCCGCAGTAAACGGTGTGTTTATGCCCATATAGCAGTGATTGTTCTTAATTGGTTAAAGGGTGCAGGCGTGTAGTTACTGGTTCGGAACGAAAAAAAAAGATGGCATTAGGCGTATAACGTAATCTTTTGGCGCGTTCACGTAACCGTTTTGCATTTGAAACAAAACCATACACCCTGTGTTGTTGTTGTTGTTGTTGTTGTTGTTGTTGTTGTTGTTGAGTTACACGTCACTGTCAAATGTGTAAAAATATTGAGTGTTACACAACAATCCTTTTATGGTAAATTTGTCACCGGCAACAATGTAAATTATACTTACCAGTTTCTGAAAGAATTATGTTCCAAGTAATTTGCACTCTTTTCACACGTTACGTATAAAAGCTTCATTGAAACAAAATATTTTCGTTTGGTCGTGGCCAGCTTTAAACGAAGAGTTTGGCTAAACAAGTCCTAATGACATATATGTTGTTGCGTAGTTCCGCAGTTCTTGTAAGAGTTGCCGTAAAACATTTTGAGATCAGAGGAAATTAACCAACTATGAAGCAGTAAGTCTTAAAAGTGTGTCTGTGTACTTACCTTAGTTATCCCGGAGGCAAACCGCATCTTCCCTACGCAGCAATTTATTTTCATGTGTGGCCTGCCTGGCTGTACCATATTTGTTCATGTTATTTCATATATGGCATGATTTTCGGAAGAAAATATTTGACCGAAAATGCCTTTTGATTTGTTCTACAACTTCGTCTTAAACATTTCTCATACTAAAAATAAATCAGCGAAATATGAGCAGGAACGCATGCAGTGTGATTTATTTTTGTATGATTTTAATCAAAATTTGAATGCTTTGACAGACTATTAAAACTTTCCTGTATTAAAATTCATTTTCTTATGTGCAGACACATCGAAGAACGCACACATACATACCAAAACTCACGGTTAAAGAGTGCACATTCGTGGAATTTCAGTCGATTTTCTGTATTTACCTTAGAACACTTTTCTTAAAGTATCTTAAATTAAGCTTAGAGCCATTACATTTATGTTTACATAAGGCTGAAGGAATTTGGGTAGAGCATTATAAATGGCTTTCGTGATGTTATATGCGTCAGTTGTAACAAGTGTTGACGGTGTCAGGGAGCAATCAGCATCTGGTTATGCTGCTGTGTTACATGTCACAACAATAAGAGTCACAGGTCTAAGCGTGCGTGTCCAAATGTCTGAATTCTGCCTAACTGTTTTCGCCGTTCGTTGAGTGGGGAGGGAGTTTTAAACACGCTATCATGTAAGCCGCCATCTTGTCTGTCTACCATGCAATACAGAATCGGAGTTGCGGCTAGTGCGGTTCGACTGTGTAACTTTTCTTCACCATTGGTGATGTGTGACCCAAGTGAGAAGCATAAAGTCTGTGGGCTGTGCTGCAAAGTGTTCTTGTCTGATGCTGTTAATGCTGTTTTTCTAATTAGTTGTTTGTTGGTTAACTCAGCATTTTTTTACTGTGGTGTGACACAGTGCTTACTCTTAAATAAGGACCATGCTTTGGGTTCAGCTGTATTTAGTAATCCAGCAGAGAAATTTTCGTTAAACTGTTACAAAGAAAGCCAATTTTTTTTTAAATTGTGGTTTTAAAAATCGAATGATGGACGAAGCCCAAAATTATGGTCACCAGTTGTGTGTTGTTTTTAGTTTATTTAGCGACAGTTGACTCAAAACACGTAAAACTGCTAGCTAAAATATCCCCCAAACACATGTCGAGTGTGATAGAGCTTAGCTAACATTCTTACTTCCTTGTGTTTAAAATATATCAAGATGTGTAAATGGGATTATGCAAATTTTAACATTTCGGAAAACTTCTTTCTTTGTATTCTTGTCTCCTGGTTACATATTCGGGTCACAGTGTTTACTCTGTTTGTGTATTTATTCGTCTACGTACTTAAATATTAAACGACTCCTTGTTTTGCCTGTGGTTGTATTTTTAGCAGAAGCCTTACAGTGACAGGAATTTTTTTAAATTAACAGATTGGTTTTTATAACCAAACGTGATATTTTCTGTGATGTAGCAACTGAATTTGTAAATTTTATATTAACTGAACTTCACGCTTTAAGCTTTGAAAGAAAACATACTTAACATCTAAACATAAAATCGTAGGACCTTTAAATGTAAATATTTTTGGTACCTTTAATTCGTTGTACCATTATTATGTTAAACATTGCCCAGTGTCTGTGGTGGACCGCACCCGTTTAGTTTGTCGGGATTTGATTTTCCTTGCCTTCAAATAATGTATTTTCTTTAAACTGATTCTTTTTTGCAGATTAATATCGGTGGTTGGAATTAAACCCTTGACATTCAAGTAGAATACTCCGTAACCATTAACCACTGTTATAAAATACTGATTTCCTAATAGTATTTGTGCCAAAAATGACACAAGTTTTTTAATGTACAATTATATTTAAACCTACTTTAAACGTGATTATTTATTCCATTGCGCCCCTGCGTACCTCAGTCTAATGCTTCAAAAAAAACAAAATTTTAAAACACCAAAATGTACATTTCTGTTCCTCTACTGGGCTACTGTGATACACCCGTAAAATTTAAACAACGTTCTCAAATTACTTGACATTTTAAAAAATGTAAGATAAACTATGTTAGGAAACGCTCATTTCGGACTGCTAAACCATAAAGATGGCCGTTAGAGACTTCAGTAAACAGCTGTTCATTATTTAGCAGTCGGTAAGGTGCCATATGCCCGGAGACTTGAATCTTTCCCAGCACTGCTCTGAGAACCTCACGTCTCTCAAAAACAAGTACGTCTAGTGCTACAATTCTGACACGCAGGCACAGACAGACAGACAGACAGAAAGACAGACAGACTGACAGACAAGCAGGCAGGCAGGTAGGCAGAAAGCGGGCAGGCAGGCAGAAAGCAGGCAGGCAGGCAGAAAGCAGGCAGGCAGGCAGGCAGGCAGGCAGGCAGAAAGCAGGCAGGCAGAAAGCAGGCAGGCAGGCAGGCAGGCAGGCAGGCAGGCAGGCAGCAGACAGACAGAAAAATAAACGCCCTTGTGCGAACTTTTTTTCTTGGGATCACAGCAACAGTTACACTAAACTTTTATTACATTAAATTAATTAAAATGTTACTCTGTACTTTAGGCGCTGGACTGACTGCGTGGATTGTGATGGGAAAAGGCACGGGATGTTTTGTACGTGCTTCTTAAATCACAGCCATAGTGCTTCATATTCTGTTGGAAAAAATCTGTCCATTCTTTTTTCCTTCCAGATGATTTCGAAAGAAGTACTTTCTATGGAAATGTGAAGATTCTGGTCTATGCTCATAGGTCCTTTCTTGTTAAGTTACAACACAAAAGCTGCCGTGTAATATGCGGTGTAATATTTCACTTGTTAAACACTGTATACAGAATTGTGGTGCCGTTATTCACCTATCATAGTACGATATAACGTACCACAAACGTCCATGCGCGTTCACGCCAAATGCTACAAAACTACACCCACCATAACCTTCATTAAAATTTTGGACATGTCCATGTCTCAGGCTAAAAATAAATCACGATATTTGAGAGGCCAGAGAGAAGAAAGACGGGCTAGTCTAAATCCCGGGACACCACAATAAACCTACATCTACTGCACATATACTACGTAAGCAGCGGTGTAGATATACAGCAGCAGGCCCTGTCGAGGGTCAGTAATTGCGGGCGTGCTGTGGTTGTTAGCGGACTAACTCCCAGAATAGACCTGTCACGAGGACGAAATTCAGTCTGAAAGAATCCACAACATAATTCAGTATCTTGCACGTTTTTTCCCGTCCCACCCCTCACAACCCACACGACTTTCCCGATCGCACAATCTATGGGGGGCCTTATCTAGCCCACTGTTCCGAGCGTCAGAATTGACCTGCGAGACATAAACGAATTAAGTAAGATAAAATTGAAATTCAGAACTCCTAACCAAAACTTCTGGGATCAGAAAAACCTAGATTCTCTGATTTTCTACATATCAATAAACACTGGAGGCCGCGGTGGCGAAATTGGTTGAGGCACTGCGCTACAAACCGGAAGGTTGCGGGTTCGATTCCCGGTGGTGTCATTGGAATTCTTCATTGATTTGGGGCCAAATGCATTGCGCCGTACGAATATCGAGAAATTACTGTTGGGAAGAGGCAGGCAGTAGCGCAGTTGGTTCAAGCACTGCGCCACAAGTCAGAAGGACGCGTGTTCAATTCCCGGTGATGTTATTGACATAGTCCTTCCGGCTGCACTATGGCCCTGGGGTCGACTCAACCTCTAACAAAAATGAGTAGATACCAGGAATATTTCCTGGGGGGTAAAGGCGGCCGGTGCGTAGGGCTGGCAGCCTTACCACTTTCATGTGCCGATTGCCTAGCCTCAACCTCCTGGAACCCAGGCCTGTAATGGGGTTGCTTTACCTTTATCAGTAAATTGTAGAATACAAAGAACCGTGCAAGACTCGAAATGTAATTGAAGTTTGAATGATGAAAGAAACAATATCAAAATTTACGAATTTATGCAAGAACTGATTTATTTTTAATAAATAAGTTCCATAAAAATGAATCTTTAACTAGATGTAAACATAAGGAACGTAAATCCGCATTTTCCCTAGAATTACAATCCGATCAGTCAAAAACCAGTGAACTGAGAATGCATTACAAATACAGGCCCGCAAAAAGAATCCCTAAATAAGCAGCATGTTAAAATATGTATTATATATATATATATATAAATATTGCCAACTTCTTGCTGATAAGAGAAGCCCATGTAGGAGAAATATTCCAGACTAGCTTGACTCATCAGTTTAGTAATACGTGTGGTACGAGCAGCATCAGTAAGGTACTCTAAACACATTTTCTATTGGCCAGATTAACTCTGTCTGTCTGTCTGTCTGTCTGTTTTCTGCAAGTGAATACCGGCTACTGTAATACGTTGTGAAAATCGCACTGATGTTGCAAATATTTGCTGTACGTCCTAAATCTTCTGCAATTCTTCAACTCATGTGTGAACAAATTCCGGACGTCAGACTGCTACAGGATGGCATGGCAATAGGAAGTTCTTCTTTGCTTACTGTACATTTTTAGGCGCGTTCACAAAATTGCGAAAAAATGACTTATGTTCGCTATATCTGTCTGTCCGTCCGTCTGTGTTACTGTCTGCCCGACTGTTCTAGCTCTCCGCGTGTAACATCTCTGCTCCCACTGGGCTAATTTTCATGTGTTTGATATTTAAAAATTTTTAGGAAATCTGTGGAGAAAATTGAATTTCATTAAAGTGTAGCAAAAATAACAGGAACTTTACACGAAGACGTATGTACTCGTGCATTTATGATAATATCTCGCTGAAGTTTTCTTGGAATAAAAAATATTTCAGACAAAGCTGTAGAGTAGATAAAGACACACATTCTGTGTTCAGTAGACGTTTTTCCGAAAATCTTTTCTTTTAGGAGATAATGTGGAAAAATATCGCAGGACCAGACAAGCTACAGACTACAAGATGCAACTGGCACGCGGATGAATAAGGCAAGCACACAGACACAATATTATAATATTTAATACGTATTCCTTTTTGCACGGCAATAATTGTAATGCGAACGCGTCTCGTTGTTACGGCACACTATATTGCCTCTGTTTTTAACCCTTTAAAGACGAAGCGTATGTTTTACATAAGGACTCAGAGCGTACCGCTCTGTAAACACTCTCTACTTCTGTTATAAAAACCAGTCTCTTAATGTTTATAAGGCAAAAGTTGCTGTTTGTTCTGAGATCCGTACAAAACACATAAACGCAATGTGGGCACCACGTAGAATTTTTTAATGTTAAACCTGGTGCTAGGCGTTAAAAGTTTAAGAAACAACAATTGGTGAGTTTAGGCATATAGTTGACAGCTTCCTGTATATTCTCACGGATAGCAGAAACGCAGCGCTAACTCGTGGGCAGTTTATGTAGGAATTGTATTGAACAACACGGCAGTGGGCCAAGCCTGGTACGTCTTGCTCCCCCTGCCAATTATTCTTCCACCAGTGTTTCATGTCCATTCACCTTTCATTCGATCATTACAAGAAATGGTCCTACAGAGACATAGTCTGAAGCCATCTCTATAATAATAAATAAAATATAATGGAACATGTAGACAGCCTGATGTTAGATTCTTGGTAATTTACAGAACCATTTCCTCGGAAGCTGAACGCAAATGCAAACACATGAATGTGATCTAGTGCGAAATCGATTGTGCTGTTCTTTCGTAATTGTGAGGTCTGCAGGGGGGGGGGGGGACTGTATACCAAACATCAGTCAGACTTGCTAATCGCTTGAGGTAGGCGTACCCGAATCTTTAATTAATTTCCCTATTGCTTTTAGAGAACACAGCAGTGTGTTTGATCAGGGGGCTATGTTACCGATCTGCTGACACGATAAAATTCTACTTCCGTTGGTCTCTGTTTTGTTGTGCCATTACACCATTCATGTGCCAGTGGAAGTTTTGTTCTAATTTGATTATGATACAACGTTGTATCAATCTAAATGTTTACAAGGCAAGGAATATGATGTGCCTGTTATAGAACGGCTGTAAGTGCTGAAACTTCAGGGAAACGTAACCGAGTTTTCGTGCCCCATATTAAAGTAGAGTAAAACATCGTTAATCCGGACCCCGTTAAACCAGACTTCGCTTAATCCGGACAGGGTTCCTGGAAAAGGAAATTATTATTTTGGAGCCGACAACAGTAGGATAAATGACCGGCGAGATTCTGAAGGGACCGCGGGATTCTAAGAAATGCAGCTGACGCGGCACGCTGTACTCGCTATTGCCCCTAAGCTTCTGTCTGCATGAATATCTTGTTCCAAGGCGATCGCAGACGGTTTGTAGTTTGTGACATGCAGTATTTTATTAGTAATTGCTGTACATTACAACAATGCAAATATGTACCTCTTTTACTGTTTAATAATTGTTATAATACATAACATGACTTTTAGTAATGTGTATTTTTTATTCGTGCAATTACTTTGTTTTTTATTATGCATGTTAATCCGGACTTTTACTAATCCGGACTACTGTCTCCTCCTCAAATAATCCGGATTAGCGAGGTTTTACTGTATTGTTTCTGAATTTGCTTGGAGAAACATTGATACGCGAAGTACACACATAATAGTGTATGAAAGCATGATATGTGACGGAATTGCGGCAATGAATATTAGGACTATGGTTTGCTGGAATGTGACGCCGTGTAGTTTGGTAGATACCTGTGTTTCTGCCATAGCTGTGCGAATGTTCCTTCGACATGTTACTACGCATATAGGCAACTACACAGTATCGTATCTTAGGAGTCGTAGACATGCATGGACTCGAAACTGGTACTTCCTGAATTGGTAATCAAAAGCCTTAGTGCTGTGAATGCATTTACTTTATGGTCTCTTTCCATGGAATGTCCTAATATTTAACACACTGCTACGTGTCGGGGACAGGACTCGTCTCTGTCTTCAAGCTTGCTTCATACAAAACAAATGTTACTACGGTTATAACGCCATGAAAGGGACTGAATATTTTGTGTCGTCATAAACGAGTGTTGTTCTAACTGAGGAGTGCAATGTTAGGGGTAACAGCGAGGAGTTAATTGGTACCACAGAATATCTGACGCTATAGACGAGGTATCGCAGTAACCGATTTCGTTATAACCGGGTTCGACTCTGTTACAATCTAATCAAATACAGATTATGGTAAAATTAGTGAGTACAACATAGTTATATGAAGATTTTAGACCATATGGTTCTGACAATGGTCTATGATATCTAAATTCATTGACTTTGTAGACTTTTTCCCTATATTAAAATTTTACACACTACTACGTTTAAGTTTCATAACAAATGTTACTACGTAGTAATTTTTTACATTTTCAGTTGCTCTCGTAGTTGTAAAATAATTTCAAGGAATACTGAATTCAATTTCTCTGTATCCTTATTCCTTTGTAATTCAGGTACTGATTCTGAACTTATTTCAAGAAGCATGGCACAGGTGAAATTGCGAAACATAATAAGACATGCTTTTTTCTGGCAGGGAAAAAGTAAACTGTGTCCGTTTGCATTGTTGATCCCCGAGTATTCCTCGCATTTTCATAAAATTCTGTACTTGGAATGTAAACACTGGTTTTCTTAAGGTTTCCGTATGTCACGTGCTCGGGCGGCACATTGGCTCAGCCACAGTGCGACCGACTATGGGGTCGACTCAGCCTCTAACAGAAATGAATACCAGGAATACTTCCTGGGGGTTAAACGCGGCCAGTGCGTGTGGCTGACAACCTTACCACCTTCATGTGCCGATTGTCTAGAAATCTGGGAGCCTCTACCTACTGGAACCCTCTGGGCCTGTCCAGCCCTGTAATGGGACTGCTTTACCTTTTATTTTTACCATAGACCGTATAATGCAAACACTATAAAGACTCTCAAATTACGTGTTGTAAAAACATACAAGAAATGTACACATTGCTTAAAATTTATGATGCTTTCACTTCTGTGGTGTTCCAGATGTTTGATGCTTTCACCGTATCCTAGCAATAGCCGTACAATCTAAAGCTTTCAGTACTGCACATGTGTGCTGATATGCGTGCGCAGCATAAGAATAAAAACATTCATGCGCGTGGAAATACTTGCAGGACTGCGTGTGAACTGACCGTTAAGGCTGTTGGATATAAATAGACTGGAAACTGTCTGAACATTTTTGGCAAAACTTTATAATGTCAGATTTCATGAAAATCTCTTCAGAGTTTCTCTGTTTGATACGCTCATACAGAATGACGGGCAGACGAAAGGAAGAGTTTTCATAGATGATTATTTGATATGCCTGTGTCCTTAAAAGTAACTGTGTCCTTCAGAAGAATAAAATACTCTATTACAAAAGGGGGTTGCATTTGTTAGTTGTCCAGTTGTGGCGTCGTAGTCCTTTCCTCTTCTACCAACTCACAGTAGGAGTCGAGATTATTTTTATTTTCCACTTGATCACACTCAGACACACACAACATTCGGTGGGACCCCTCTGGACGAGGGATCGGCCCGTCGCAGAGACTTCTACCTGACAACGGATAAACACTCACAAGAGAAAAACATCCATTCCCTCGGTGGGATTCGAACCCACGATTACAGCAAGTGCTCAGCCGCAGACCTACGCCTTAGACCGCACGGCCACTGGGATCGGCCCAGTTGTGAATTCATTAAATCTAATATAAGCGTGTACTTAAAGATTTTGAGCTAGCAACCTGGCTCACGCAATGATGCATCTGACTTCCGTTCAGGAGAAGTTCATTTCGAACATCGACTGAGGCGTTTGTTGTTGTCCTCAGCTCCTGTAGGCAGACTATAGAATAGTATCACCAGTTAAGGTTGCGACGGCTTTCTTTCTTATCCTTCCAATGTTTTAAATAATTCTCTTACTTTTCGACATGGCCGATCCCAGTGGCCAGGCGGTCTAAGGCGTAGGTCTGCGGTCGAGTGCTTTCTGGGATCGTGGGTTCGAATCCCACCAGGGGCATGGATATTTGTCTCTTGTACAGTGTTTGTGTTGTCAGGTAGAGGTCTCTGCGACGGGCCGATCCCTCGTCCAGAGGAGTCCTACCGAATGTAGTGTGTGCTTGAGTGTGATCAAGTGAAACCAAAAACCCTCTACACCTGCTATGAACAAGTAGGTAGAAGAGGGAAGGACTACGAAAGGAACTTTTCGACACGGAGGTAATCAGACATTCGTAATTAAATAAAAAGTATTTCGAATACGTAAACAAATAAATAAAGGAGGCTTGCTGGTTTTGCATAGGTTTTGTCGTGTTACATTGTAAAAAATAAAGCATTTGGGAGTGTTCTTAAAAACTGCTAATGTTGGGACTGCTGTTGGCGATTAGATGACGATAAGTTAGAAATAACGAGGGGTCATGTGAAATTAGTAGGTGATGCAGAAGGGAGGAGGTAACAGCAGGCAGATGCGCGACTCACAGTGAAACAAATTAGTGATTGCTTAGGCCTAATGACCATTGTAAAAAAGGAATGACTCATGTGGTCTGTTGTCTGGTTTTCACTGCAGTACCTTTCTCTTTGCGCCTTCGTAAAACCAGCCTGTTGGCCGCATACACTCTTAATTCAGTAGCAGAATTCACTGTGGAGGTAACAACTCGATTACAGCTAAGAAGAAAACTGTGACAAACAATGGGAGAGATATAAGTTTTGTGATCTTCAATGCCATAACTATTCAGATTACTGCCTTCTGTGATGTGACGCGACACGCAACTAAGTGCCAGTGTTCTTATTAACATCTGGTCTCTTCTATATTCAAGACGAAATAACCTGGTTTCTCTGAAACGTCGGTAAACTTATTTCACTCTACACAACTTCACATTTCAAAAGACAGATTCCTCTTAACAGCACTCTATACCTTATTCTGCAGCATATCTTCCATGAAACAACAAAGTGTCCTAACCAACCGATACACAATTTCACAGGGGACAAAAAAATATCTTGAACTGCCCTTACTAGACCAAAATTTAAGCAAGTTAAATTTTTACGAAAATATGAAAGGAACAACTGTTTTGTGGATTACAAGATTTTGACAGGTGTGTCTGTAGCCCAGCCGTCTAGTAATTCGAGAAGGTCAGGTTTGACGAATTGTGTAGGTTACGACAAATTGCCGTTTCATGCGTGATAGGTTTATCACAGCTACTACAGGTAATTGAAGCGTAGACCTACTGTTGTTTATACAAATGTTATGGTTCGCATTTCCTCCATAAATACTCATGCTTTTAAGGAAGATTAAATAAAAATAGGCCTGACACAAGCACGTAATTAAATTGAAAATGCTGTTTAATATTATCATGACAGTAAGTGTGAACATTGTTTTCATATGTTACGTGGTGCCATATTTGGTAAATAAGCACCACAGTTTTGGCATAACATGCTACATTTATCTACATATGAGTGCTCCACTCTGGAGATAAAAAACTGTAGTTTAGTCCGAGATTTTAGTACTGGGGCAACAAAACGCAGCATCACTTTCAGAAGAAATTGGCCGAAATTTTATACGTCACTCTGTCACCACAACACACAAATTGAATGTACGTGATCAAAACACAAACTGAACACGCTACATCTGGCAGCACGTTGTGCTCATTCCCCTGCCGAAATTTTACAAATGTCATATCTGTAAATTTGTATCTGTGCTTAGCTAATCACTACGCCTTTAATTCAAACGGGAGAGCAGATGTATGCCTCCAAATATTCTTAAAGCCGGCACTAGGAAGTCAAAATTCAGCGGTATACACTGGACGCTTTAACAGGACACTTAGCCCCCGGCAACCATTGGTTAGTGGTCATTCTGGGCCACAGAATTGAATGCTTTGGATAAGTGAACAATTTATTTTTCCTCTCAGATTTCGGGTCTCAATTCTCCGGTCTTCTTTTGTGGTTTAGTCATTATACTGACTGATGTGTCTCGCTGAAATTTCACCAGGGCTGTGGAGTCGGAGTCGGAGTCGGAAGGAATTTTAGAGGGAGTCGGAGTCGGAGTCGGAAGGACTTTTTAGGTGGAGTCGGAGTCGGTAAAAATGTACCGACTCCCACTCCGACCTCAGTCTAAAATCTTCACTAGATACTACAATTCCAGAGCCCTGATAGCTACAGTAACCATTAGACTTATACTTAAATATAGGTTATAAGTCAAAAAAGTAGCCTGATGATTCACGTGGTGGCGATGAAATGTCTTATTTTTACCGCTATTAATAAATATTGAGCTGTTAAGAAGGAGTCTGAGTCGGAGTTTTAAAAGTCGAGGAGTCGGAGTCGAAGTTGGAGTCGGAAGTTTTAAAAATCGAGGAGTCGGACTCCGAGCTCTTGTGTACCGACTTCACAGCCCTGAATTTCACTTGTGATTTTTGAAAAAAAGAAGTCTGCTTAGGTTGTAACACTTCTGGTACGTTCGCTCTTTTATTTAACATTTTATTTCTCTTGTCCTTATTATTCTTGAACATATTCAGTAAAGTCTAGACTCAATCACTACGTTCCCTTGTTTAGAGAATTATACTTTCATATAGTTAAATGATTCTGCTGCCCTCTGGGTATGCTGTCTATATTGTACTTATTTCTTAAACCTCCAGATGTCTTGTTTAGTATACTTCTGTCCTAAACTGTGAAGTATATATGTCTAACCTTCTCTAGTCTGTACCGTCAATCTCAACACAACTTCTAGTTTTTCAGCTCTTTATTATTAATACTGCTACATATTTCGGGCACACAGGGCGTCCATCATCAGGCAAAATACAATTTGAAGAAGAGAGTGTGAAGACAGAGACCTTCCCTTCTCACATTACACTAAGATTATGTTACAATAAAATTTTCTTTTTAAAATATGAAAAAATATAAAAATCATAAATTAAATTGGTTTATTATTACCAATTGAAATAATAATAAAATTTTATATATTTCTATTTCTGTTTTGGACGGTTTAGATGTATGTATGATTGGAGGTCGCAACGTTTCACTGAGTCTCAATGGATAATTATGAGCAGCGGAAGTGTAGATTTGCTAGATTATTATATATCTCGTAATTGTCTTTTAAACGAGGGGGAGGTGGAGAAAGGTGTTTTGTGCTTATGATACAAAAGGCTGTAAACTATATTTCATTCAATTTTCTCGTAAATTCGGCATGTTTTGATAGCTAATTACATCTCAAGGCTCAGTTTATACCTTACAGAGAATATAGTTTGTTTCCATTACAAAGACCAGTCACACAAAAGTACGCAGGTCTTTATGCAAAGTGTATCCAATCTTAACCAAAATCGAAATTTATTAAAAAGTTACGTAGTAGGAAGGATTCCAAATATAAAATCTCACAAAAATCGGTTCGTTAGGTGTCATGTTGTTCTGTGACGCAGAACGTCAGACAGACATTAAGAAGCTAGTAGTTGCTATTCGCTTTCTAGATGCGCTTAGCTGGGATGGAAATCTGGGTGGTTTGTTGCAGTGACTGTACTGTGGGGATTGTCCTTCCACCCCGCTGCTCTTGCTGTACAGGGGGCACGCGCGGGTGACAAATGAGGATCAGGCGGCGCGCTGGAAAAGCTAGGCTTGGGTGGTTCGTTGTTTGCTCTCAGTTACTTTCGTTAATTTACCTCCCCGTGCCCCCCCCCCCCCCAACCATTCCCTTATACAATAGGTGAGTCTATTATCCTTGTGCAGTGGAGTCAATAGCGAGGGCCCTCGATCCACTGTGCTATTACCTTTGCTCTATTGACTGCAGTAATAGTCCTCATTTTTAAATTCTGGAAATATGGTAGTAGACCCGAGATTGTAATACATTACACACAGGTACATGGCTTCCGTAAGTATGGTTTTTCAAATTCTCCCACAGAACGGCTGGGATGAAAACGCTACCTCGCTGTTTGTTACAAGTACTTACATGATACAAGCAGAAATGTCGCTTCCTACTCCGGAATGTGGTAAATATTACAGTATCTTCAGATGTTCTGCATTAGGCCTATGTCCACGGCAGAAAGGAGGAAGCGGGCACCTCGATCCTAGGGCAAATGTTGAACACTGCAAATTGCAATTTGCACCATTTGCTTTCCTATAGCCCTCTTAATATGATAAACTGTTGCTCCAATGCAGCCCTGTAGGTGGTAACGTCAAAATTTAGCAGAGTTCGGTAACCCCTCAGCTTATTTGCTTTACGGCTTACTCAAAGCGTTCCACTTCGCATCACTTTTCCTTCCTCATTTTTCAGCGCATTACGCTTTCTGAAACCTAACTTTACCAGAAAGTTACCGGGCACTGCTTGAAAACCTGTACAGCCATAATGTCTTTTATTATTTTCGAAATGTAGTGTCATTAGGCTTCTCCCCGCTCTCCACACACCCACCCCCAATTTTCTACTGTTCCTTCACACTTCATACGCCAAGAGAGAAAATATGTATATTTTTACTCGTATTTATGAAATATCAGACATGTAATTCCGTGTAGCGTGTCGGTATAGTGAGTAGGCCTAAGGCATGATGATTGAGGAATCTCATTTCGACTCACGACAGTGTTAAAAGAGAAATTTTGTCTCCTCTAAAGCGTCCAGATAGGCTTTGGAGTCCACCAAATCTATCATTCGTTGTGAACAGAAGCTCTTTCTCCGGGAGTCAGGTAGCTGGCGGTGTGAAACCTAGCCACCCACTTTCATGTATATTCGACGTTAATATTGAGCACAGCTTTACTTCTCTTTCGCCATAGGCCTTTTTAGCGTGCTCAGGCACAAATTTACCTTTACTTTTACAATATCAGATCTCATTATTTAGATTTTTGTAGGCCCGTAAGTGCTTCACAGTTACCACAATCTTCAGTACCTGTGCCCATATTACGTCTGTCGTCAACACACAGTACTTTACTTTCGTCTGATGATGTTCTGCAGCCTGCACATTAACATCAAGGCACCTGCAGCTCCAACGTCAGGGTAGTGAAGTTACAGGCAGAACGTTTATCCAAAAACTTTGCCCCCGCTACCACCGTTCCTTTTCCTTTTTTTTTTTTTTCAGCTGCGCGGACCTCCTGCTGCTCTGAGCACTTTTACACGAAGTGACGACTGCGCGGCACTTCAAAAATTTTTTTAATACGCATAATAGGAATATTTACAACGAAAATTTAAAAGTTCCAGCTGCGCGGCAACAATTCAGTGTGCGCGGGATCATATCCGTTACTGCGCGGCCGCGCACTCGCCCAGCTTAGAGGGAACACTGCCCGCTACCGAAATTCAGGACGTCATACCATCGAAGACCTTTACTTTTATAAATGTTGTTAAAGGGCACCTATCCATACACTCGACCGAAGTAGCATCGGCGTACACATATTCTGCAAATCTTTAAACTTTTGTGTACAAAAATGGACTACAATTATGTTAACATAGACTCGATTTGAAAGAGCACTACTGCAAGAGACGTGACGCATTATGGGAATTCCGTCATACACACTGCTCGTTAGGTCACTCTTCGTTACACAGATGTAACACCTGTTAATAGCTCCATATGCGAATTTCCTCCCTCGTAAACACTATTTATGTAAACCTCCTTGTCAATAAATTAATACTCACAGAATGGGGCGGCTGCATGTGCGGAGGTCTACCGTTTTGTAGTATTGCTTGCCTTCTGTTTGCCAAGTCAACTGTACACGCTTCGTGTAAATATTGTGCAATGTATATCCACTGGATTCGATATTCGTTAAATGCATATAAACGAGCTTTAAGTAAACAAATCTACGAAGTGGGGTCTTCTTTAAGTAGACAGTCTTCTCTTATCTGGCTAATAATTGTCCTGTACGGAAGGCTAAGTTTCAATGCCGTGCTCACAAGGACTTGCATGTGTTCTCTGTTCTGAGCCACTTAAGTCCTGTCAACTACAATTCCAAATATTTACAGTCCTTTTACTTGTTACTCTAAGTCTATGTATCCTAACTCATCTTTAACCTCTCTTCAGGCGCTCCAACCGAATTTCAGTATGTCTCTCAACTGCTCTGTCTCTTTCCATAAGGTGCTTCAACCGGAATTCTATGTCTGTCAACCCATGTCTCTCTTCCCTTGAGGTGCTCCACTCGAAACTTTATATGTCTCTCAACTACTTGTCTCTTCCCTTAAGGCCCTCCAACTACAACTTTATGTCTCTCAGGTCATCTCTCTCTTTCCTTCAGGTGCCGCAACCGAAAATATATATATCTATGCACTCAGTTCTCTCTCTTCCATTCAGGTAACTCTGATACCAAGGTCTTCATTCTGGCTTTGATATATACCTGGCAGGTGTGCAGTAGATGCTACGTACCTGACGTTCATCTAATCATCATTGATATTTAAGCATTTGCCTCACCGTGATAGCAAATATCTGTAGGTAGGAAGGAACAGCTTGATTGACGTCGGCATCTTTTATAAATCTCTTGACAGCCAGGTTCTTTTAATTTTTATTATTATAACCAACTCGCACACTAAAAAACACAATATATCAGGTTTCACATAATTCCCGACATGTTTCGGTATATGCTACACCATCTTCAAGGGGAAATGTAGTAGAACACTTTGAAACACTGAAGTAAGTCGGTTTTGTACACATAGTCTCGTTATTGGTCAGTTAGTACACCGGTGTATTAACTGTGCGCTAACTGACCAATAACGAACCTGTAAGTACAAAACCGGCTTTCGTCAGTGTTTCAAAGTGTTCTACATCAGTTTCACCTGAAGATGGTGTAGCCTACACTGAAACATGTCGGGAATTATATGAAACCTGATATATTGTGTTTTTTAGTGTACGAGTTGGTTATAATAATACAAACTAAATTTACACGTACACGGTATGGACAACTTTAAAAAAGCCAGATGCTTCGTAAGGGATCCAAAGAGGTGGAAGACAATGGACCGCGTTCTGCCGACTGGAATTGTGAGTGTTATGGAACGCGCTTACTAAAGTCCCGATCGCACGCCCACTAATTGTCATTTCTTTGTATTCCTTTAAAAGCACCTGGCTGGCAAGCGACTTGCAGAAGAAGCCGACGTGAAGCAAGCTATCACCTCCTGGCTGCCGGTAGCTGACATAGATTTCTTCTGCGCTGGGATAGGAGCTTTGGTTCCGCGGTGGGACAAATGCTGAAATACAAATGGTGACTACATGGATTTCTGACCGGCCCTATTTCTTATTGGGCCGGGATAGCGCAGTAGTTATAGCCACTCGTTAGGGGCTGAAGAGTAGACGATCGAATCCCGGTAGGGGCGAGATTTTCTGCACCCTTCCAGACCGGCCTTGGGGCCCACCCAGCCTTCTATATAACGAGTGCCTTGTCACTCCTGGGGGTAAAGCGGCCGGGGGTGTGGAGTTAACCGCCCATGTCCATCTAGCGCCTAGGTTAGAGACAGAGTAGAGCTGTACTCCCCCTTTGGGCCTTCATGGCCTGTTCTAGGGTGAAATTTACCCGTACTTTTACTAGTTCTTACTCAGGCGCCCTTTACACACTGAAGTAAGAATAAGGCTCTCGGCAACATTGTGGGTAATTAACTGAGAATGTTGAGTGAACGAAGCGGCCATCTTTTAATTTTAGGTACTATCCCAGAAATTTTCCGGAGGTGCTGAGTAAATCCATGAAATATCTTAAGGATGATAATTGTCTTATTTTAATCGTGTCCTGGCAGACATACGAGTGGCGCAGTTGGTTGAGGCACTGCACTACAAACAGAAAGGTCGCGGGTTCGATTCCCGATGGTGCCATTGGAATTTTTCATTGACATAATCCTTCCGTTCGCATTATGGCCCTGGGGTCGACTCAGCCTGTAACAGAAATGAATACCAGGAATATTTCCTTGTTTCTGAAAGTCAAAACGAAATATTCACCGCTAAATTCCGCTTTCTCTTCGAGTGAGTCCACTTGGAATTCGTGTTAAAAAAATGGTACAGGGACAGTTTCCTCGTCGAGTAGTTCTGTCTCCCTTGTCAGTTATCGTTCCATCAGTGCAATTTATTTACATTCATTGCTGTGTCTTCGTCACTATTGCAGGTAAGGACAGCGTCGTTGAATAACCTCCATTAGAAATGAAGAACATAACTCAAGATGATGAATGCCGTGGCAGAATTATAATGTTAGCTATCAAGGCATCTTAACAGGAAAACAAGTACCATGCCTGAGTTGCTATTATATTTGAATTCTAAGCATCTTTCGATGTAGAACATCCGTAGTGACATGTGGCTCCTTTCACTTTGACATCAAATAACTTGTTCAGATCCGAGGCTGTGATAGAGCGTCTTATGTATCAAGTTCCTGGCGACTTAGCGCGCAGAACAGCAGTCTGTTTTGACACATCGGTATCTAATTACTTCTTTTTTTTCTGCGGTATATTCCCTATGGTCCGCGAGAACTTCTGAATTCTATCGGATTCCTCAGGCATAATTACATTTAGGGAGTCAGTTGGCCCAGACTGTACTTATTTTGACTCGCGTTCCTGGCGTAAATATTCCGATTCGTCCTCGGACGAGACATCGGTCTTCCTTCTGACCAAGATGTTGCGGAATATTTCTCAGTACCTCAAGTTGCGCAGGGCTGACAACCTTACCATCTTAATGTGCCGAATGTCTTTGAAAACTGAGAGCCTGCATTTACTGGAAACCTCACGGCCTGTCCAGGCCTGTAATGGGACTGCTTTACCTTTACTGCAAGTTGCATCACCAAAACTCCTTACATATCAGTGTTAATTTATTGTTCATAGATAATCTTGTTGTTTGATCCTATAGATTCTGGGCTACAAATAGCCTTTTTAAACAAATCATACACAAATATAATTTAAAGGTTACAAACTTTTGTGTTTTGACGTCGTGTTCGTTGATGGATAGCCAGACTGTTAGTACGTGACAGCAAAAGCATAACCCAAACGCAAATGAACTTCACAGATTTCGACACGACATCAAATTTGATATTCCAAGCTGGCATGATTGAAGGTCTGTAAAGCGTTGGTGAGGAACATTTATGTCTCCTGAATGGCGACGCCGCAACGATCGACGTTTGGGAAAAGCTTGCTGCCCCCTTCTTCAAGCTGGTCCAAGAACAGTGAGGGACTACTGGAAAGATGGAGGCAGGAAGCACCTTTGAAACTGCTTTTACTATGCGACACGGTGCCCTATTTTAGGAGACCTTAATCTTGAGATACAGTCTTATTGAAGAATATTTTTTTGCGCCGCGGTTTACGATGTCAGCGTGGTAAATTGTGGTTTAAATTTCTTTAAGTGTTATGTTCTTGCCACATGTATGCTTATGAAACGAGTGGGACTACTTTTTAAGCGATGCCGAGCAGGCGTTTTAGGCTCCGCACGGCGTAGAACATCCGGACTGTAACGTACAGAAAATTATGGACCTTATATGCTAACCTAAATTCAAATTCTTTTTATCTGTTCTAAACTTATGGTCATGTGAAAAGGGTCGGGATCATTGTAGCTGATTACTATCGAGTGATTTACTATGCGTATATTTAGAGCAGCCTGCACGCAAAATAATTAGCAGTCTTTTGTAGGGAAAGGTGGCTGCCTTGTGGGACAAAACAAATTTACATGCGCATAATAACACCAGCGGTACTCACCCCATAAAGAAAAGAACCAGGGGGTGAGCAGGGACATTAATATATTCATAAAAAATGCATACGGACACCGTGTTACGTTGTGGTAACGCAGAATGCGATTATGCATTCGAGAGAGATTATTCTTGATTGCCGGCTTTCTTTACAGAACAAATCCTTATTCCGTAATAGCGGTATACTTCATTAACTGATTTAATCCACTCAAAATGAAAGTTTATCTAAATAGTACATAAAGATTTAGTTCCTACTTCACAAAAGACATTTTTTCTACAATGCAAATATCCGTGAAGTAACCCGTCTTCTGAAAGTTATGCATTTTTTTTGGATATGCGAATGAATCACTTGAACAGAATTTTCTCCAAAGACAAAAAGCGAATTTACGTGATAAGCAATATGCAAAGCCTGTTAAGCAACCTGCCTTAAATTCTCTCTTATATTCTCCACTCAAAAACAAGATAGCTGTCAGAAAAATTAACTAGAGCATTCATTTAAATATTGCCCATTGTCAAAAAGGAGTTTTCTCATGAAGTGGTAAATAGAATTTTCCTACATGAATAACGTAACGAATAAAAATTTTTGTTAAGATTATAATAGTAGATTTTGTTGTTCGAAAAATGAGAGAACTTAAGAATTTTTCTTAAGATTTTTCCTTTTTACACAGTACTTGTCTACAGAAGGATTTCAGGTCACAATTTCTTTTCGCTCCTAAAGAAATTATAAAAATATAAGAATTTTCTACTGAGAAAATTAATAGAATTTGGTAATTGTAGGCACTCAGTTTTCTGCTGTATGTTCTAACACAACTAATTAAAATTTACGAAATTGCTTATTGTGTTTCTGTAACACAAAATTGAATTACCTAAAATTTGTGAGCTGCCTTCAATTTTATCTGACCCTACACAAATTATTTACGGATGTTTTATAGTGAAAAACAAATTTCAATTGCCATCTTCAGCGACCTTTCCTTCAGATTTCCCAATCTGTGTCTTTAATAATTTGATTCAATATTGTTGAAACAAAAATTCTTAACAATAACTCCCAAGTTTTAACTGGAGTCCGGTGTACAGATAACTAATCTCAAATCATAGCATTTAATCACAGTTGTCTCCCACATATCATAATTTCGTTCACTACAATACCACCAGCAGAGGCAGAACAATGATAAATAGCAGCAGGGGAAAGAAAACAGGCAGGAAGAAAGAAAAGAGAAGCGAGTAAAAAGAGTTATGGATGCAGAAATAGATATCACATTTACTCCCGTTGTTGTAGAGAAGGGAAGAATTATGATCCAATGAAACACGTCTGTATGTGCCGGTGATATAGGGAGGCCGCTGCCACCCCTACAACACTGACTGCAGACATAGAGAACAGCTGTTTGTGTCCCCAGGTGGAAATATGGCAATCACCGGGGCGAAACAGACAGACACACGGATGGAGAGAGAATTCATTATGTTAGTTGAGAACTAACTGACGGATGAGTCAACGAACCGTGCGCTAGGTACCGCTAGTGTATATTACACTTTAATATCGGTCACCCCTTTTGTAATGAACCATGCTACGTCCCACCCAGAGGAATGAACTGAAACAAATGATCCCGAATGTGTGAAATATCTGCAGGGATAGGGGCTATTGAAAGATGAAGCTCTGTTTATTTGAAATGAACTAACTCGATGGAAAGGAATCATACTTTTCAAACTAATAGTGGTTCTGATGCTCATAAAGGTTTCCATACTCTTGGAACAAGGGGGTACAGTACGGCCTTCGAAACAGCCTGTTTCTTGTCTGTGTTATGAGCCAGATAAATCCAACAAACATGGCCGTTGCTGCTGCTTGTGACAACTGGAGAGAAGTTTAGACACTTGACACATTCCTCCATCCCTCTTTATATAACTTCACAATCAACCCACGCCACACGACGTTAGCAGCACGTGGAACTAAGAGACCCACATCTAATTTCCCTGTTTGGATTGACACGAGCGGTGGCCAGCCATACCTACGCGGATGCTTGTGTCCAAGTGCGCCTGCGTCCTATTCTTATGGGCGCTAAATCTGCGACTGACGGAGATTCTGCCAGCCATAGGTTACTGCTGTGCCTATTGTAGCCACACAGACGTTACCTCTGTATCGATCTCAAGACTCGGTCGATTCGAATACCTCGAAGGGAGACGGGTAGGTTTTAGGGATGAGAAAATGGAAGAAAATAGGGCGAGCTTTTTCTTGTATAATAGTTTCAAGACTAAAACTGTAAACACCAGAGCTGTGAATTCTGAAGGACTGTGAAGATTGGGTGTTATTGATGTGATAGAAATGACACAACGTTTCGGACACGAGTTGTGCCTCCGCCATCAGATGGAATATGCAAACAGTGAAACTTATTTTATTGAGAAATTTAGACGGAGCTAAATCCTGTCTTGACGGTCTGAACCGCACAGTGTATATTTCATATTTTTCATTGCTTTGCGTGATGATAGAAACAGAGCCATCTTTCGAAAACTTGGATGTTTTAAACAAAAACATGAGGACGGAGATATCTGGCTTGTGTGTTGTCACATACTTTTGGGTGAAAAAAATATGAGAAAATTTTCTCTTTACTTCTGGTTCTACTTTCACACTTGAAGAGTAGTCTGTAAGTCATTTATTATGAGAGTCATTTTTAGAGTTGGCATATGTTAATAATTCACGCTTTATAGTTCTAAATTTTAGAATTATTTGTAAACAATGAAGTGAAAAGTTATAGCTGAAGCCCTGTTCCTACATTTTGCTTTGGCTAAGAGAGAAACATTACGATATCCTCAGAAGAGTCTGTGTCTGTGACAAGTTTAGTAAATGACAACTCTCTCAAATGAAGTAGGAGAACTATCCAGTCGACGGCGAAGTAGGATTTGCCAAGCCACAAGGAACTGTAACAGCAACAAGTCACATTCCTCTCATTCTTACCCTCGACGCCAGTGAAGATGAATTACCAGATTTACAATCTGGTGTAATTTTGGATCGAAATCCCCAAAGAATCTTTCGGAATTTTCTGGGAAGCATAACTCCTTGCTCCTTCCAAGCCAATCATTTTGACAATCCTTATGATGTAGAAATATAACGGACTCCAGTCATGTCTTTCTGCATTGTGTGGTTGTGCCGTGAAGGTGGATCAAGCAGGTTCTTCGGAAACCTCGGTAAATTTCCGTTACAATTTACCGCATTACACCAGACAAAACAGAAAACATCATAGTCACCGATGACTGCACCCCAGATCTCGCTTAAAGCTTTTAAAAGTATTCGCCGTCAAAGCTAAGTACAAGGAAATTCTATTTTGCGAAATTGAGAGGAATGAAGATGGAAACTGAGAGATGGGTCAGAGGTCGAGTGCCTTCAAGTTAATTATCTCCTCGTGATGTATCGACTTCCTGTAGGACCCAAGTCCTGACTAATCCATCATCCACCGCTTCCGCCTTGCCTTTCCATTACCTGTGCATTATCTCCCCTTACCCTCCGACGGCCACAGGAGGACTTGTTTCCTCTGGCGTCCCTCGCTTGCGTGAGGGGAGCCTATCCAAGCGCGTACTTTGTAAAATCGAAGTATCAAATACTTTTTCTGACGAACTTTCGCTTTGGATGTGTACATTACGTCTTAATCTTCAAATCACAGTCTGTACTGTACGTATGATCTCTTTTAACACTGATACAGTTTTGTCTTTTGTTCACAATGTATTTATATATTTCGTATGGTTTTTATAATAAAGAGCTTTCACATCTGTCTGAAGCATTAACCTATTGTTTTTGTAAAGGGGGGACAGTACGTTTTCTGGGAAGTAGGAGTTGAGTTTTTTTTTTTTTTGTATTTTATGGACGAGTCTGATGCTTCAATTAATTGTTTAGGCCGGTACTTGTAAAACCTGTTCATGTAAAGCCTTGAGACTCTAAATTTCTCAAATATATTTCTGATAGCCTAACCTGCATCATGTTTGTAAGCTTAAAGAAAGCACTCTCACTTTGTATAACAATTAAGTGGATTAATTAATAAAGACCATAGAGCAAAGTGCTATTTCGGAAACTGGTAGTCGCACAGCTAATAAAATTTTTAACGCCTTCTGTGAAACACACAGGTTTATTAACACTTTTTTACCAGCTGTCATTAGGCAAGCAGGAGGCACTTCATTTCGGTCCATATTCTCGTAACATTTTTCTTATAGATACAGATGTATACTCAGATTATCCAAATAGTCTTTTACTTCCAGCTTTTCCGACTGAAATCTTGTACGCATTTTACGTATCGACATATGGTCACATATTCGGGGTGCAAACCTGAGGTCGGCATTACTGCCGGATGTTGGCATCTCAAAAGCCAACCTTCTTCATGAGGCCGTGCAAAATTACGGGTTTTTCTGACCTTTAAATAATATTTAGGTATTCGATTACTACCCTGCAGAGAATACCGTGTCCGCATTACAAAAATACATGTATTTAAGCTATATTGGGATAAAATAGCTTTTTGTGCTGAACGTCAGACTGAACACGTAGATACATTGCGCAGGCACAATTAATAGTTTTCAGGCACTCTTACAAAAAAAACTGCTAAAGCAGTTACTACCTTTTTCATATTTGTCGGTCCGTCTGCCTGTCTGTCTGTTCATATGTCAGACTTCTCTTACTGGACGGATTTTCGTGAAAAATTTTGCTGGGGATATTTACTAAATCTGTCATCCAAGATTAATTTAGATCAGTATCAATAAAAAATATCAGATTTATGACACGACTGGGTGCATTTTTAAATCAGGTCTTTTTGGTTTTCATAATTGAAGCAGTTGTATGTGTTACGTAAGGGCTGAGATCGAAGGAAGAGCTATTGCAACTGGGGTAGATTTTTTTCAAGATAGACAAACAACAGGAAATGTGGAATATTTCAGCTACTTTCGTAGCCTGATAGCAAGTAAGGCACCATAAACACGTCAAATTAGCAGAGGATTTTCATGGCAAAAGCAGCAATCAAGAAGAAGGAGACTTTTCACCAGCAAATTAGAATTAAAATCTAAGGAAGAAAGTAGTAAAGTGCTGCCTTTGAAGCATAGCTTTATAACGGAGCTGGAACGTGGGCCCTTTGGAAGGAGGTCACAGACACCTTGCAAGTTTTGAGATGTATTGCTGGAGAATGATGGAGAAGAACAGTTGGAGTGATTGTGTGAAAAATGAAGAAGTGTTTCATAGAGTCAAGGAAGAGAGGAATATCCTAGCTATAAAAAGCTAAGGAAGGTTTCCTGGATTGATCACATCCTGCGTAGGAAATGCTTTCTAAAACACATGACTGAAGGAGAGATAGAAGTCCCGGAAGAAGAGGAAGACGAAGTAAGCAGCTACTGGGTGACCTTTAGGAAAGACAAAGATGCTAGAAATTTAAAGGGAGGCACTAGAAAGCAATCTTAGGGGAACTCGCTTTAGATGAGGCTATGGACTTCTCGTGACACAAACTATATAGCGCGGGGGTGGTGGCGGTGGCGGTGGTGGTG
>BLKM01000454.1:1932373-1969979 GCA_013340265.1 Coptotermes formosanus
GGTGGTGGTGGTGGTGGTGGCGGTGGCGGTGGTGGTGGTGGCGGTGGCGGTGGCGGTGGCGGCGGCGGCGGTGGTGGTGGTGGTGGTGGTGGTGGTGGTGATGGTGTGGTGGTGGTGGTGGTGGTGGTGGTGGTGGTGGTGGTGGTGATGGTGTGGTGGTGATGGTGTGGTGGTGGTGGTGGTGATGGTGGTGGTGGTGGTGGTGGTGATGATATGGTAGGTGATGAGGTCGACGAAACGCCTGATCATCAAGCATGGTCGATTGCAAATGTTGAGATACCTACGTCTGAGAAGTACCAGTTATAAACCTACCATCTTAAGATGAATCCGTTTGTAAGATACAGAAAAACTCTACAGTGTGTTTTAAAATACTCAGTGTTTTTCTCGAAAGTATGAAGAAGGAAGAAAATGTGGACTTTTCTAAACTTGTTTAATGTTTAAATAAGTGGTATATATAGTAACCACTTTGCGTTCAATGATTAAGCCGAATTTACGATATCTTTTCCTGGAAGCGTGGTCAGTGTAACATACGCCAGGCCCTACGTATTCAGATAACAGTGCCTGGCTCGACTCCACTATATGGGAAAACCACCGGCTGTTAAAACACATCTGCAATATAAATGCAGGGTTTACAACCTCAAATAGTCTTTTATTACGGGAAGCAATAGCAGTAAACATTTTACTGGTGCTATGAAAATCATAGCACGGAATGTGGAAAGAAATTCTCATACTGTATTTGATAAAAGAAAAACCTACCTGTCCATAAGCTTATCTTATACTATCTTATTCACCGTAAATGTTAAAAGTTACAGGTAGATGTGACATCCAAAATTTTGGAGAATTTGAGATTGAATTTTAAATAATAGCTATATTTTGTGCCATATCACAGCAAATACCACCTCTGTCAGAGCCATTAGATAATACTAAAATATAATAACAGTTGCAAATTTTGGGATGGAATGATTTGAATTCATTATTACTCAAATATACGACGCTGTACCAGACCGGAAAGAAGCAGGCCAAGCCCTGAAGTGGAAGCAGGGGCGGCGGGCGGGGGGGGGGGGGGTCTACCCATAGCAGCAGAATGATCGCATTCGTAGATCAAAATTGTTAACAATGGCGGTGATAAACCGAAACCAAAGAGCAGCAGCAGTTTGAACGTGAGTGGCTTAAAGGCCAATTACACGCCCGTTTATATATCTGATGTTTCCCTACGAATAAAAACACAAATATGAGGATCGTACAGATTTCTAAACTGGGTATAGACTTACCTCCACATTAATTTAAAATCTTTAAATATCTTTCAGGAAAAATTCTTTAAGGTACACAAAAATTTTCAGTAATTTTGTAGTTTGTTTTTCAAAAATTTCTCATGGTTCGTGCTCATACGTTTTTGATTTTACAGATGATTTTATAAAGTTAAGTAGTCGTAGTTTATTAATTAATTATTGTTAAATGAGTTTAAGGTATAATTAAAAATATCCCAAGAAATATAATAGTAACTAAGATCAAATAAAGTTTTAAATATTCAATTTGAAAAACACTGATAGCTTTATATAGTAAGGTAATAGTACATTTACCTAAATTTTTCTGCAAAATATCTCTTTATTTTAGGTACTAATTAACGAATTATTTTACGTATTATTTAATATAAAATGTAGTACGAAGACAGAGCTTAAACTTGCCTGAAACTTTGAAATTCTTTAAATGTTAAAACCTGCAAGCAAAGGCTGCGGCCTAATTTTGATATTGTGTCTGGCAGTTATGGTGTCGTATTAGCCCAAGTGTTATAAAATTTATTACTGTATAGTAGCTACAGACGTCTACTGTTGTGGCACTCTGTACGGTAAGAGACCATACGGGAAATAGAGCTACTACGTAGGTGCTAGTTAGAAGAGACACTAAACAGAATAAAAATTATATACTGCAGTAATAACACAAAGCCATGTTTTTAAGAAGGGAGAAGATATTTGTGCAAGCAAATTCGCACACATCGTCTACCCGCCCGATATCTCCCGCACCTCTCGTACGGCAGCCTGTACGGAAGCAGTCTGCCCAAACATGGGCCGTAATATTTCGAAAGAACTTCATAAGATCGAATGGCGAAATAACAGTGTAAAATGAAGTGGGAAGTATTTTGCAAGTAGCGATCAGAATATACCAATCAGAAATACCGCCCCTTCAATTGCCTGGACAGGGCAATGGAAACCTCTAAATTTACTCGGATAGCCTGTTCCCCGGACCAGATTCGAACCTTTCACCTTCCGAATGCCGCTTGATCCAACAGCGCAACTTCATTATGATTACGAGTTCTGAGCATGTGAACAAAGTGGATGCTTCTTTGTCGGAGGTTCGGTTAGTCCTACACGTCTTCCTGTTTGGGTCATATTTTCTGTACACACAGGATTGTCCCTGGTGAGAGGGTTCTAATGCACATGAATTACGGCAGATTATCGTGCAGTACATGTGGCATGCATGTCACCCACCTGGCGTTAAGATGAGGAAGTATCAAATTAGTTTTTCATTGTACGGATATATGGATCCCCTTGCAGTGTCGCAGTATAATAGAAGGTTCTTCAAGAAGCACCCGGTTTTTGTGTCTTGTTAGCTTCCAGTTTTCCAAAGATTTGGTCCTATTTGCGGGACTGGGGAGACCAGAATGCTGTTCCTGCTTCAAATTGGAATTTAAATACGGACTTTTGACACTTTATTACGGAAATGTTATGCTTCGAATTTGTATTCTCGAAGTAATATCTCTAATACCAGTGGAAGTGACCATTAGGCTTTGAGATATACAAAAATGTGCAATACGTTATACATTACATTGTGTTTTAAATATGCCTTTGTATTTCATTTCATTTCCGGGTAGCAACAAGAAATAGGCATTGTCTTCCTCTCCATAGAGTCCATGGTGGGCTTTGATAACACAGCCTCTTATCCAGTGGGTACAGCGGGTAAAGTAGTCAGGCGGAAAGCTCACCACTCATCTTAATCTGCCACTATCGCCACGAATGCTTTGAATTGCACCTCCACTCCTCCATACGTCTTCATTACGTGGTGCGTGCTTATGCACGGGACAGCTTCACATCCCCTTAAATCATACCAAAACACATGTAAGAGTGTTTGCATTTGCCAGCGAAAGGAATACATTTCGAAAAAATCGCAGCCTGTTTCAAGCTCAAATGTGATAAAAGCGGTCTACAGTATTTCTTTATAGATTCCACATTGGCTCACCATTAAGAGCTCGAGACAGCCTTGTTGTAATGGCTGATAAAGTAAAGTTAAGTAATACTGAAGCTTTCAAAGAGAATAAATGTATACAAAATTTCCGGTCGGTAACATCCATCTTCTTTGAGTGAGAAACAGCATTTTCGGGGATTTTGTTTCCATAAGCACGGTTATAGTATGCCCGTCAATGAGATAGAAACACTCTCGAAAATTCTGGATTCTTTGATCATCCACGACGTATCTGGAAATTTAAATGTAAGTTACTGAATTTTATTTTGGAGAAATTTACTAATGCGGAATCCAGGAAATAGGTAGTAGAATAGTCTTAAAATGTAGGACTGTCGTAAAGAAATACTGCGCAAGTATATACAGTGTAAGGGGAGTAGTATTTTAAATGCTTTAATTGACTACTTTTGCTACAAATGCTGGGCAATTCTGGGCCTGCTGAAAGAATATCAGCTTCTCAGTAAGGGTTTTGCTCCGAAGAGGCAGTTTGTGTATTATTCCACAGGTTCTGAGTTGTAACTGGGAAAATAATTTCTGTTTTCTGCAAATAAAACAACTCTTCTTTCTCCTTTTAAGCCTAGGAAAATCCTCTTTATTACCAGTCCAACATTTTCAGTCACAAAGCTAAATCATTATTTATTTCGACTGTAAATGGAAATGAGTGAGGAGGTTCAAACTCCGGCTGCTTTGCTTTTACTATACACACTCAAGGGTGGCGGGCATCGGCCATGTTAGGTACTATGATAAAAGAAAACTCCGAAGCCATATAAAGGTACCCGGATCACTGTAATATATAAACTGAGTAAACGGACAGGCAGAACTCATGTCTGCTTTTGCAAAGGGAAGGGCCGTTTGAAAGCTTTTCGAAGCTTTAACAAATGTAAAGTACTTTATAATTGCTTGGCCCGCCCTCTGCAAAGAGTCAACTGGTATATAACAGTGTTATTGTTGCCTGCACTGTAAATCATGGAGCAGATAAATGCAGCCTATAGATCTCATTCAGTCAATAATAGGGCTATTTATAGGGCATGGGACTGGATGTAGCTCACAGAAGGCAGGTAGACTCCCACAATCAATAGAATACAGCTGACTCAACATGTGTACACACAAACCCCAAACACGCAAAATAAATTGAATTAAATTACAGTATACTTTCATCGTTGTAACATTTACTGACTCAGACACCAAATGAGGAATAATAACAAGTCAAGAAATGTTCGTCTAGCTTAATAATGATTCTGGTGTCGTCTGTCAATTTTGTTTAATTATCTCGAAAGTATCATGAATTTCTGAAAACTTTTATTGTACATGAAATGCGTGTTTCATTTTTCTCTATAGCGTCTGTTCGAAGTGTTATTAGGTTCGATAAATATATAGTGATATGTGCAGAGAAACATAATCAGGGCTTCACGCAAAGTAGTTATTAAAATTTTGCATATAAATGACAATTTCAATACATCAAATTTTCCATAAAATGTTTTAGTATCAAATTTGTTCCGAAACGGTTGTTATCGTTTTTCTAGGCTTATATTGGTGACCCACAGACAGATGAAGAAAGGAACACTTTAATGGGCGACCCGCAAGGATAAAACGCGCCTAAAATTCAGAAAAGTTTTATAAATAATAAAAAAAAGAAAAAATACTTGTACTTATTAAACAGTTTATTTTCGATATGAAAGTAATGCAAACGCTGACGCATAGGCTGTACTGTGTATGTCACGCGATAGGGACAGATCACACTGTGTTGTATGCTAAAACTTGCAAAATGACATAAAAAATTCTACTGAAATGACAAATACCGTACTCTGCATAATTCGAAAAATCGTAACTCGTGTTCCCTCTCTCTCTCTATCTCTCTCTCGCTGTCTTCTCTGACATAAAAATAGGTCTTCATACACAGACTCATGCCTCTGTTTCTTCATCACGCGCGCGCTCGCGCACGCACAAACACATACACACGAACGCACACGCACGCATACAGAATGCAATAATGACTGTATTTAAGACTTGCTTAGGGTATAAGTTATGATTTATTTAAGGTGCTGTGAATATCTGAACTGTAGAGTGATCCATGAGTAATGCACTAAGAAAGAAGAGACAGGAAGCGGCCGTTGCTTGATGTGAGGCATTGTCTAGGCCTTACCTGTAGGGACTGAGGAAGAGAGAAACATCATCGCTAAATTACAATTAGACAATCCCAACATTCGATCTCTTGGCCGATATTTGAAACCAAGACCTCGCAGATATGAAGTAGCAATGCTAATCCTCCGACAGTGACTTTTTTTGCGTTGAAAGTTTCGGTTTGCAATAAAAGTAGAAAATATTGTGTTAATATAGCACTTCTCTGCAAACGCTAAGCTCTTTCGTTACAATTAGCTGTCTGGTTTTCTGGTCAGTAAATTCATAAAATAACCAGCATCTGCATCCACGAAAAACAAACAAAACGAGTCTTGTTGTGTTTGTATAAACTTCGCTGTAACCGTTTCTGATGTATAAGTTACAAGACGGCATGAAGCACGGGTTAATATTTCATGCATATTAGCTTCCTTTCGTTTAATCATCTAGAATAAAAAATTTAATTTTGATAAAATAATAATTATAGCAGCACCTTCAAATATACTTAAAATAATAAGCATCGCTATATACTTTATTTGTATACGTGTAGATGTATGTATATTCAAATACAAGAGAGTTTCTTTAAATTATTTTCAGCAATACGACATACAGTAATGTTTATTTTATTCACAAAACATTTACTGTTGCTGAATATACAAATTTGCAGATAGGCACACAGAGATATTATCGTTTAATTATCTTGAAAAAGGTACATTAACTGGAAAATAATATTAGACAAAAAGTGAGTGTTTTCGTGTTTTTTGCAATTCCTTTTCAAGAACGTTCTATTTCCATAAATATTCAGAGAATTTCTGTCAACAGGTCGAAATTTGGTATTTATTCATATAACGTAGCGGCTAATATACCACCCCACCTAAAAGGTATTGATATGGCTCCATAAATTTAAAGTATTTAGTTTCATAACATTCCGTGCACCCCTTGTCGAGCTCTTCTGTCCATCGATTCGTACGGAAAAAGGAATATTTCAACAGGCGCAACTTTTCGAAAACACCTAAAAAAGATAAATTCCTACTCCCGTGCATTACCTTAGACCTAGTGGCCAGTACCCAAGGATATTATAGAATTTACTTCTTAGACACCGCAGGCAGCGCGACACATCCTAATACCTCAAAATATTTGAATCTTCGACGCCAGTACAATGAGACCCTCAAAAGTCGCACAGATGTAATGTCCATAGAGATCCATTTGTACATGGTTAAGACTGTCTATTTGGGTGGATTTAAATCTAGCATACAAACTTAGTAGGTGTCTGTGTCCATCATTTGACCAAGGGTTGGGTCACTGCTATTGGTAATTAATGGAGCAGAGCGCCTCCAGTGGCGGGGTCTATTGTTGCTACCCTCCATGCAACACGCGAAGCGATCATATGCTGCTGACCGAAGTGATGTCATAGGGGAAGCACATAACACGACGATTTTACTGAACGAGCTTCCGTTTTCTTGCCACTACAAGAAGCCCACAAAGTATCTGAGACATGAAACCTGTTTTATTACACATTTACTGGCCGTGTGAAGTGTGGGGTCACTGGGACCCCACAACTTTGAAACTATGAGTAATGGCGTGTTGTGTCAGTGAATGTGGTTATTAGACAAGGCGCGTGCAAGTTCCACTGAGTAACAACCTTGACGTAGTAACGAGTCTTGATTACAGTGTTTACTCGAATGTAATGCGCAATACAATTACAGTTTTTATACTGAAGTTGTGCAGAATTGATTGATTTGACATGTTCACAAGGACGTTAGGACCCTCAAAATGCTTACAGCGGACACTAGATTATAACTGTGATTTAACCAACAGTTTTTATCGTAATAATTTTGAAAATGTACGCATTAATTAGATTGTAACTAAAGCAAAGACAAAGGTAAGTAAGACTTCATTCAGTGTTACATTTAGGTCGCATGTTAAATTTCGTTCAAATTTCGTAAATGTCATTAAATTTTTTATCTCTTTTCAACTTAGAATAAAATTCATTTAATAAATAGGTTTAAGGACCTTTCTCTTTCTATCTTTAAATAGTAAGAGGACTTACTGTCCGTATGTAGCGTGTAATTAGTCTTTCGACCGGTGAGTAGAAGAAAGAATTTCGTATAATATTCGGTACAATTGGGCGCTTACTTCTAATCGATACCGGCTGTGCGCTGCGCCAAGCGACGATGTCATAGAATCAAAATACTGGCATCGAAGTTTTTAGGTGTAACATACCCCCAAGCTTACACATTGTACACCGCTATTTATAAATGTAATAGCAAATACCTTACGTTATTCTGATTCTACGGTTCTAAAAATTGAAGCAACGGGTTCGTCTGAAACTTAGGTTACGTTCCCAGTACACTGTGCTGTGTCAAAACACAGACTAATAAGATCTAAGTCTATGTATGTGTGCATTAATGCCGGAGAGTCAGACTTTCCCATCCAAGCGCTGCGTAAACTTTTAATGCTTTGTAGCGGTAACATAAAAAATGCGACTGGTAAGCCTACAATCATCAGTCCCTTGTTTTAGCGAGGATGTGGTTGGAAGACGGCCTGTCTGCCAAACACTTTTCACCTTGGCTCTATGCACAAAAGGACTACAGCAGTTTAATCCCCTTAGTTTCATGCCCTCGTCTACTTTTGTTGCCAAGACGGATCTAAATTTGCGTTAACTGAATTTCATATAAATAATATCTACGAATTCGCTTTCAACAGCACAGAAAACACACTGCATCTCCATTAAAGGGACAAAACGTTTAATTCTGTTTAGTGCGAGAATCATGCGAATCACATAGGGTGCTGAGGATATCTGGGCCTAAGAAGGACAAGGTGACAGGGGAGTGGAGAAGGCTCCATAAAGAGGAACTTAATGATCTGTACTCATCACCAAATATTATTCGGGTAAACAAATCGAGAAGAATGATATGGACGGGACATGTAGCACGTATGGCGGAAAAGAGAGGTGCATACAGGATTTCGGTAGGGAGACCTGAGGGGAGGCGACCACTTGGGAGACCCAGGCGTAGATGGGAGGATAATATTAAAATGGATCTTCAAGAAATGGGATGGGGGCATAGACTGGATTGAGCTGGCTCAGGATAGGGACAGGTGGCGGGCTCTTATGAATGCGGTTATGAACCTCCGGTTTCCATAAAATGTTGGGAATTTCTTGACCAGCTGAGAAACTGTTAGTTCTGAAGAAGGTCTCTGCTCCATGGAGTTAGTTATCATGCGAAACATAAATACAAGCTGTGGGAAAACTAATTTTTCTTAATTTTAAGACGGGCGATAGATGTGGGTATCATTGTGCGTTAAAGTGTTTAAAGATATTCTTAAAACAAATATTTCTATCACTGCAGGCTGTGACAAATTTTAAGCCTTAACATCAGCCTTTTTTAGTTCCGCTGTTATTGATATTACTGCAAGACCAGGAGTTTTTTGCGTGAAACATTAAAGTGATAAATCACCACAATTTTGCTCAGACAGCAATAAAAACATATTTTGCAGTTTCCCCGATTTGTCCAGGACTTGACTTAGTTTGTCTAGAGTTTTAATATCCTCTTTCTTAGTGGTGAAGGGCCCCGCAGCAGACGCCACGGGCGCACAGCAGCTTTAAAGCTTCTTGTGCACCCCTATGATGAAGATGCAGATGATGATTATTTTTTGTCCTTTTCCAAGTAATGGAGCACCGGTGGAATGAAACTGACAGGGGAAAACCTAAGTACTCTTGGAGAAATCTGTCCCCGTACCACTTTGACCACCACAAATCCCACATGGGCTGACCCGGCATCGAACACGGGCTTCCACTGTGGGAGACCGGCTGATAACCGCCAGAGCCATGGCACAGCCCTGATGTCCTATTATATGTAGGAATCCATTTGTGTTAATGAATTTCGTGGTATTCCTAAGAGTTCGTTGTGTGTCGTTTGTCCAAGTGATTTCTTATTGCATCTTGTTTGTTGTGTCTCGATAGCCAGCCGTCCCTTGCTGTTATTCCTCTGTATAAAGCCAATCGGATTTCCTTTGCTGCCCACAGTGGTGAATCAAATGGACGGCAATAATTATTGCTTGATCACGCAATGCCGTCTGTGTGTAGGGTCGGAAACAATACAGGCCTATCTTGCTTGATCTGTTCCGTATCGCTGAACCTTGCTTGTTTAAGTGAAAAGTTCTACTGGAGGAAAATTTTTTATCTTATCAAAATGCTCCTTGGACAAGTGTGCAGAATTCAGTATGCTGCGCCTGTAAATTAGTGCTTTAATTGGTCTGTGTACTTATCTTCAGAGTTTAACCAGAAAAATGCTTGCAACTAGCGCCTGTAGGATTATATATTTTATTTTAAAGACTGAACAACAATATATTAATTTATCGAATCCTTCCTCCACTGCCTACTCCAGCCCATCCACTTTCTACCACTTTACAGACGGTACTTCCCAACAATTCACCTTATTTAAATTTGGCTTTAGCTGGTGAACACCAAGGCAATGCTGGGCACCTTCAGATCCATAAAGTTGCCCGTTACCCTGTAAGAAATATCTCTGTCACTCACTGTCCCCTTTAACGCCATTTCTTCTACCCTCATATTTCAATACCTGAACACTCACATTCAGGCTAGTGAAAATTTTTCAGATGCTGAACGTTTTCCATTTTCGGAATTGGTGGAGAATTGCGTTAGCGTGTATGTTCCCAAATTCTCTCCCTCTCTCTCTCTCTCTCTCTCTCTCTTTCCATGTTCCATGCAGCAGGTACAGTTGTATACCTTACAACCCAGCTTATCTGAGACTCTGAAAGTAACCTAACACAGTAAAATGTGACTTCAATATAATTTCTACGAAGACTCCAAAAGAAAAGTAGTCGCCACTTCTTTTGGGCCCTTTCTTGATCATGGGAGGTGTAATACAGTTATTAGAATGAATAGCGGTCGTTTCCTTATTTCTACCCTTAGTAAACGACTTTTAATGTAAATTTATTTTCCACTAACAATTTATTGCCTGAGAATCAATCATAACATGACTGCATATAGAGTGGATATGATTGGAGTTCACATTACAAACCACTGTAGTGTAGGCTCGCTGCACAGTGATTGCACGTTCTTCATTACACTAGCACCACAGACCTTAAAGCAGTAACATACTGACATTAAATTTCCTCGCTTTGCTATAAAATGTTACGGCAAGGAGCGTATAGGCCTAAGGAGATGATACGCTGACACTCCACGATGATATATGTACACAATTTATTAAAGATCAAACAAAAGTATGTGAGTATGTGCCGAATTATGGACCAAGTAATGAAAATTATGCATTAGTGAATTTATCGTATCACGCATTCTTAATTTCTCTGTTGAAGGCGGGTGGTCAGTTTCTCGTCTTCGATGCTTAAGCTGTCGTAGACAATAGCTACCGATAACTACTGGGCAAATGTCGATTTTACCGCAGTGTCTGGATGGAAGTTGTGGTAAAAGAATAGTCTAATGTCTGTGTCAGAAATCGAAACTTTTTCCTCGGTGACCAAAACTTTATCCAAGTCACTATGCTAACTGTGCTATATTGGGACCCATGAACACAAAGGGGTGATTTCACTCCAAATAAAATATAGGTTTCAAATTATTAAATTATACAGTAATGTAGAAGTGTACTTTGGGGACCCTGTTCTTTTGGGTTGTGGTGCTGATCCTTAGGTAAGCAGTTTTTGACGTTTCGAAGGAATGTGCCGCCTTTATATTCAAGGTTTAAAGGTATTATTCATAGGCAAGTTCCTTCGAAAGGTCGGGGAAAAACACAGCGGCGCAGCTTCATACCGCAGAAGAACGAAATGCTGGATTACGCCTCTGTGAAAACCTCAAAACCGGCAATGATACGTGTTGCTGTTTCTTTTTTTTATTTAACGACGTTTTATCAAGTATATGTCGGGCATATTATAGAATGTCGTAAAAGACAAGTTACGAAACTTTCAAGTGATGAGGATGCAGAGGAAGAAGTCGTGCGATACAATAAACAGGATGATTCAAAACTTTATATATTAAATTGAGAAACTTATTCCTGAGGCAATTCGCAGTCAGAAACATCGTATAAGCGTAGGTGAAATTCTGAAGGAGATTACATGTTTATTAGTACGGCAATGTGAAAGAAATGAGAATAAAAATAAGAGTAAAAGGTGCTCATATGCAGGGGTACACAAATTTCCCAAAATTTTAGGAGCTACCTCAAAATTCTAGGCCTCAGTGTGATGATGTGAATCAAATTCCGTAATGAGGACCCACAAATATTAGGCGACACTCTACAAAATTGAGGCGTTCGGGCAACCAAGAACCCAGGATTTGTGCTCCCCTGCTTATGTATATATATATATATAAATTGTTATTGCTGAATTTAGATTAAATATTCAAAATGGCCACCCTCAATTTTAATACTTATCCTGACACTTCTGTGAGAATATATACAGATTATCACCTCCCAGATCCATGGATCCATCTATTTCGTCCACACGACTGGCAGCCCATATCTCCAGACTTCAGATTTACAGAATGCCATCTGTGGGGGCAAAAGAAAGATGCAGTACACCAACAAAAATGGAAGCAGCAGCTGAATTGCTCTACTAAATTATGGAGGCTGTAGTCCAGGTCCGGCACAAACTTAATGAATTTTTATATCAGTCACCCAATTGACTGACATGCCAGGATGTGTCCTGAAGGCGTAGGCGATAAGTTTTAACATTTATTACAATTCATCAAATAAAACTCTATGTATTTCGGTTATTCTTATCCTTTTCTAAAATTCAGGTAGTGATTTAACCCCCTGGAAACATATCTGCATATATGATGTTTGTGATATGGAATATTCTCAGGAATTACGTTCTGGTGATAGGACATCGTGCCCTGAATCAGTCCGTATATGAGACAAACCTTGTCGTATATTTACTGTGCATTGTTTTGAAGTCAGATAATTTTAGGTAGTTTTGTTCCTTGGCTAAAGACACCTGTCGTGTCAAGATAAGCCTGAACAATGCTTACCCTTGGCAACAACAAAAGTGAATATTTCTTTATTTTTCACTCTTCTGTTTTGTGTAAGTATCTTCCAGTAATACTGTTCTACTTATGCGAGTGTGTAATTAGCTGAGCATTTAGGGCCATAATATTACAGAATAAACAATTGACAGTTGCGTAATTATAAGTGCTTTTCACCGCATGAAGAGAAAAGGGAGGTTTAATGTGTTCCATGTCCGTGCACTATATTATACAAAAACACTAATCACCAACAGATGCACAAAGAGGGTTTTGTTATCAATTGTAACACACTCCTACACGTTTCGACCCTGCTGGGTCATCTTCAAGGAGAACTTTTTGTTATCGTTACACTAAGGTTGCGCTTTATAGTTGAGTGAGAATGTGCTGTTGACTGTGTACTGTGTACTAGAGGCGTGAACTCTCTGCGGTCCCGGCTTGCAGGCCGGGACCGCAGAGAGTTCATGCCTCCAAAAACAACGCAGTACACAGTCAACAGCACATTCTCACTCAACTATAAAGTGCAACCTTAGTTTAATGACAACAAAAAGTTCTCCCTGAAGATGACCCAGCAGGGTCGAAACATGTAGGAGTGTGTTACAATTGATGATAAAACTCTCTTTGTGCATCTGTTGGTAATTAGTGTTTTTGTAGAAAAATGAGGTATTCAAAGCGTAACTCTATTGTTGTAGGTCTACGTTGTATGGATTTATTTTCATTCTAGCCTTTTAACAGAGTTCTTCCATCGAAATTTTGTTCTTTTAAAGTTAACATTAGTAAAATTAGCTACAGAACACCTACGACATTCCTTTATATTTGTCACAGAGAGAGAACAAACGGTCCTGACTTGAGTGAAACGTTACAGGAAGCCCTGCGCCTTATAGCGAATTATCAATATTACAAATCTTATTCGATGAGATTTTATTTCAGTTTGAAGAATGACTTTTAAGATAGCGCCCGAACCCGAGGATAATAATTGTTTTAATTAATAACTAGATAAATTACGTACGTATATTTTAATGTCGTTACAAAGTAAACTATTCTAAGTACTGTGTCTGCCAGACGCAAAATTTTCACTGTGTCTGCAATGTTACTTCAAGACAATGAAATTCCATACCCAATGGCACATGTAAGTAGTTCTTTTAGATGAAAATGGAAATGAAAAATGAAAATGGAGGAAATATTTTCCATCATTTTCTAGAGTTCATTTTTTTATGATTGGGTGGAGGGGGTTAGGATACAATGTCTTTGTCACGCTATTGCTCCCATTGCTTTCAGAGGAGAAACGCCCATGCGGGGGCCTGGAAGGGGCGGAACCCCTACAAGGGGGAACTGTTTCTATGGTAACAGCATAGAATAAGCTTTTGAAATTCCATCGCCATTGTAGCATTGTGTCTTGCGGAGGGGAAAGGGGAATATAAAAGTGATTTATAAGAGCGAAGTGAAATGAAGGAAGCGAGATTACGAGATGAAGAAGAAGGGAATACACTCTGGTCTGCGCAGTCCTCGATGCGCATGGGTTTCCCTTTCCTTTAAATGAATAGTTAAATATTCATTGCAAGCACTAGAAGTAATTAAGAAGAGAAATGGATTGTACTTGGTTCTAATAAGAAAAAGCATTAGTCCTCTGCAGGTAATTCCTGGATTTATGTCGTTGATTTCTTCGCCTGAATTTTTCTCAGCGGGAGGATGGCAACAGCCAAGGCTTCGTTGTGGATCAACATTATTACATTTGCATTTAGTTAGTTTTAACGCTTGTGTCATAGTTCATTGTGGTAGTGACCACTTAAGTCTTACAGTTTCTTTAAAGTCAACACAAAACCTGTGTTTTGCTGCTCAAGGCTAACAGGGAAGACCACGATTTAGCCTGTAAACCTTGCCGGAGGATGACTTTAAACGTGGAATGCATTTCACGTGAGAGTGCATTGCATTATGACATTCTCTGAGAATGAATATTGCGGTGGAACCGAGAGCACTCTTGATTTTCTTCAGGGGAAATTTCGCGTTAAATTACCGGCCCAGCAACCAGAAATTCTGTTTTTGTTTTCATGCACTTTCACGTTATCTCTAGGGAAGTTATAGGATATCTGGCACTATTGCTTTGTTCTATAGACTAATATTTGTAATTAATTCTTATCTAGTCACAAATTATGCCGCTGGGTTTTCCCAGTATTCACGACTTCCATCAGTGCAATATGAAGGCGTCCGAGTTTTTGCTTTACTATGGGACGGAACTTCGGTATTCGGTTTGGACGTCTATCACCTTTCGCTGTACTCCTTTAACCCAATTATTTAAACCATCAGAGAATTCGGCGTTTCATAGTCCTGAACCATTAGTACCACTTTTGATTCTGCAGTTGTGTGAACCAAAAAATTAATATTATATTATCCAGTTCCGATATTGCTCTTTCAGTCAAAGTTATTGTCAAATACGTTTGTTGCCAGTGAGTTGTAAATATCATCTCCCTATTTCTTATGGAAGGACACGGATAGGCACTCTACAGTGTTTACCAGAAAAATAAAATGTATTTATTAAACGCCTTTTTATGTCCATGTGTTGAAGTAATTGTGTCAATTTTTGGATTAATACATATATAACCTTTGCGAAGTACATTGCATTGCCTTAAAGGACACCAAACACAAACACGAAATTAGACGAAATTAGAACTACACGGGTGTTCGGGGAATCTTGCTTGACTCCTTTCTTTAAAGCAACTACAAAATATTACTTCCTGCATTCACTCATTCACTCACTCACTCATTCATTCATTCATTCATTCACTTATTCATACATTATTCGTCCTGTGAATTGATATGCAATTAACATAGAACATGTCACTTGTTCTCAGATACATTAATATTACACGAAGGTCCACCGATCTGTACAACAACATATGCAGAGCCATAAATTACAAAGCCCTACGACGAAGTATTAAAACATATCAAAGTGCAAGTAGTTGTCTTTTACGTAAATGGTAAAGAATTCAGGAAATTAAAATTTCGTCTATAATGAAATTAACATAAGGAATAATACTTGCTTAAAACATACTAAAAAACAGGAAAACCGCAGAGCAGTTTACACAAGTGCAATAATGCAAGGAAGCAGAAGCCTTATGAAGTAAGGCTAGTACAGAAGACGTGGATAGTTGCTAAGAAGTCGTAATGGTAGTGTGTACCTGAAATGAGCCGGTAATGTGAATATAATTACCTCTATGCTGTAATAATAATCCATGACAAGAATATGCTCAAATTTCTTTCTCAATAGGCGGGTTTCCTGACATTGTATTGCGGATAGAGGGAGTTTATTTAAAAATGTACCACCTAGGATAGCTGACATAATATTACGACTTAGATATTCCAACATTTTGAAAATATCTGAAAAGTTTGGGCATTGAATGTAAATTTCATTTAGCTTTGTATGTAACGGTTCTGTTTCTCGTCTATGTGCAATACATGTTTGTCTTTTATCCTGTGAGGATTTTGGTGTTTCTTCTTGTTCTATTAAAAAATCAATGCCTCTAATTTGCAGTCCGAACTAGGACGCTGGGAATTATTGCTGGCCCCCGTTGGATTTCTACTGAATACCGCTGGGCCCTGCCGATCCCTGTGGCCGCGCTGTCTAAGGCCTAGGTCTGCGGCCGAGCGCTTGCTGGGATCATGGGTTCGATTCCCACCGGGGGCATGCATATTTGTCTCTTATACAGTGTTTGTGTTGTCAGGTAGAGGTCTTTGCGACGGGCCGATCCCTCGTCCAGAGGAGTCCTACCGATTGTGGTGTGTGTTTGAGTGTGATCAAGTGAAAATAAAAACCCTCTACACATACTGTGGAAAAGGAGGTAGAAGAGGGAAGGACTACGAAACGAAACCACTGGGCCCCTAACCTATTGATTTTAATAACAAACCTTAAATAAGCCACGTGGATGGAGGTCACCATGACTGGACTCAAGGACGAACAGACAAAGTCTTCCGGTTTATTCTGTTGTGAAACGGAGTCATTCGGCCAACTGGCTCGGATATGATCCTGAAGAAAATACATGGTACAAAACGTCAAAAGCACTATACTGCACGTAAAAGGGGTGTTAGCGACAAACGGTATCAGGTCACATGAAAATGGGTGTCATGCTCTTCGTTATTAATTAATACCGACAAACACCGTGATTAAGGCAAAATGCGTTACATTATTAACAGCTCCTAATATACTCCGTCAGCAGGGCCGCCCAAATTAGATTATTTCTTCGCTTTTGTTTTCTGTCATCATACCAACACAGAGCGTCGTATCACAACGGCGGACCATGGCAACTCACTGGGTTATATATGGGCATTATATTTTGCGGCAAATATCGAAATTTTTGTTTCCTGGTTTTGGGGTTTTTGCGCCATGTGCGAAGCGAGTTTACCGACGACGTTTCGGAACTCCCTCTGGGTCCCATAGTCACTGGTCAAGTGAACAAGAATAACCAAGTGAGTAGGTTGACCAGTGAAGATGGGACCCACAGGATGTTCCGAAACGTCATCAGTAAACTCGTCTCGCACGTCGCGCAAAAACCCAAAAACCAGGAAACTCTTTATTTCACGGTGAAAACTTAAAATCAAGAAATGTCGAAAGTGCTGTACCGTTAAGCACAATTCCCACTGTTGTTCATTGCTGCCATCTGTTGCTGCTGTTTCCAAGTCTCATTGCTAACATGTATAAGGAAATGTTAGCAAGTGGCAGGTTTTTATACATCCTGTAAATGTAGCCGTATCAAGATTAAAGGTACAAAGGCCTGTGAGGATGTGACAGGATGTGAAGATGCCTGCCCGATTGATATGAATCAGTGTGTACTTTTGTGATCCTGAAACGTTTACACTCCAAAATGAAAAGAATTCTTTAACAAGTGCATATTTAACAAAGGTTTAAGGAGCTCCTGTATATAGGCCTTACTATGGAGTCAGTTGCTTGTTTGTTACTTAGGCTTATTTTTGAACACGAAAGTAAGGTATGTCTACAGTTGTGAACCATCTGATTCTTATACTGGGAGTACCTTGATCTAATCTCGACTGGGCAGATTTTTGTATTTATACTCATGCCTTCCAGCAAAGGCTCTTTGTAACGTATTTGAATCGGCCACGATCGCTTCCTCCAACGTCCTTCGATTGAGTCACATATATCGTACCGTATCTCGTTACACACTATATAGTGAATGTAACTGATATAGTGGTGTAAAATAACAGGACACGCAGCACCGAAGAGATAAGTGAACCCTGTACATTCTGGTATTTTATTTGTAAAAATTATTTCTTTTAACATTTCTCCATAGTAACTTACAATTTATGTTGTTGAGAAATGATGACCGCTAATATTTAAAAACGGATATACTTCTTTCAACAAAAGTTTGTAACGGCAGGTAAATTCATAGCAGAAATGACAAAGGTTTCTAGAGACCTGACCCGCAAGTACAGTGTGGTCTTACCGAGTGGGTGTGTCATTGAGTGTGATCAGGTGCAACAATATCCCTCTATACCTAAAATGAGTAGGTAGAAGAGGTCAGACTAAGAAAGAAAAGAAAGAAAGAGAGTACAGTGTGTAGTATGAAAATGGTTAGTTAGGCGCGTTCAAAGCACAAGTAATAGTCTTCGAATGTTCATTTCTATAGTGCCATTGCAGAGTGTGTTTAGGAAGAAGTGAAATGTCAGACCTCATAGAATGTGGTGAATGTTCCGCTTGCTGATCAATTGTTGGATTCTGAAAAATACCTTTAGTTAATTAGTTAGTTAGTTAGCTAGCTAACTAGTTGGTTAGTTAGCCAGTTAGTTAGGTAGTTAGCCCTTCAACCTTACAGTTAATTACTTATCTGCATACTCAGTTAGTTAGTTAATCAGTGAGTCTGGGTATTTAATAGAAATATTGGTTTTTTATCAGCACGACAACGTTTTATTGAATTATTATTTACGTAGGCATACTAATTGCTACAATAAATGTTCGCCTGTTGCGACATGCTTCGAACAGTACAGGTCATATTCAGGTTACTGCAAAGCGTAATGAAGTTTCGGTTTGCTTATTGTACTTATTAAACAAAACACAAATCCAAGGGAACACCCACTGAACAGGCAACACAATCACCTCACTAATTTAGTAATGTAACTGCAATAAGATACCAGAAACTTCATTATGTTGTAGGATAACCTGAAAGTTACCTTTGCAGGTCGAAACATATTGCGCTAGGAGAAAATTTATTTTTATAATTATTATGATTTTTCATGTTCCAGCAGCCCACAGTGGGCCAGGTTCCGCTCGCTGTACAGCCTTCAGCATAACACTCAGACACACACCACAATCGGTAGGACCCCTCTGGACAATCGATCAGCCCGGCGCAGAGACCTCTACCTGACAACACACAACATACACAGCAGACATCCATGTCCCCGTCGGGATTCGTATCCGCAATCCCAGTAAAAGAGCCACCGCAGACCCACGGCTTAGACCGCGCGGTCACTGGCATCGGCAAATATCATGTTTACATTAATAATAATATAATACAATAAAATGTTTTTGCAGGTAGTAAAACAATATTTACATTAAATACCTCATCGTATAGCCCAGCAGGATGAGCAACGAAAGTTTAGTCAGTCATTCAGTCAGTCAGTCAGTTAGTCAGACAGTCAGTTAAAATATCTTGTCGGTGGTTGTTTCCGAAACGCGGCTGTTCTGAACACAGGTACTGTAAACAACAGTCTGAACCGACAGCGTTCCTCGTCATGTGGAAGCAGTCGGCTGGTCCGAGCAGCCAGTTCTGTATCTCGCCCGCCGGACAGGAATAATAAATAATCGCTCGAGACCTCTAGCCTAGGCCCGGTTAATGAGCTAACGCCGTGGAAACCTTTAATTTATGGGGTTTTCTTCTTGCCGTATTTTCTTGCTTCTTTCATTATTATTACTTTTTATTGCATCTCTGGTTTATTTTTTCATTTTATGTACCCGTAATAAGCAATGAACATCAGCTTAGGATTAAAGAAATCGACATGATCCAAAGAAATTTTACGTACCACCTAAATGTCACAGGAACTGTTGATGGAAAGTAAAACTTTATATGTGATTCTTGCAACTATGAATATTGATTTCAGGCTTCTGCCGCGGTGTAAATAATATCTTCGCTCTTCTGGGATGTTAGGCAGCGTAGATTGGTAGTTATTTACCAATGTTTCGGGACAACTCGGTCCCAACTTTAAGGGTCGAGCGGTCCAAGATAACCGACTTCTGGAATGTGATGTTTTTACTCTCTGAAGACGGAAGCAAAAGATCACTCTGAAACGTTGCTATCAACCCACACAAGGAAATGTGAGTCTTCAACGCCGAGACTGTATCATATCTTGTTTGAAGCTACTATAGAACAAACACTATTTTTGTGATTCGCAATAGATTACAAAATGATTTTTGTCAAATTCTAATCGGCGGAAAAGAAATAGCATTCGGGAACTAGGTTATGGTTCTGACTTGAGGTAAAATGTATGTTCTGTTGGACACATTAGATGGATCTAATCTCTTTGAAAGGTTACACACGTAAAATGCAAACTGCAGATTTGTGCGCAGTAATTCCGCCGTAATGTCTATCACCTAAACTGAAATTTCACTTACAGAATACTGTAGTTGTGGAGTGAGAAGCTTCAAGGTCCGTGCCATGGCTCAGGCGGTTAGCCGCGAGCCTCCCTCCGCGGAGGCCCGAGTTCGATCCCAGCTTATTCCATGTGCTGGCTGTGGTGGACGAAGTGGCACTGGGACAGGTTTTTCTCCGAGTACTTCAGTCTTCCCCTGTCAATTTCATTCCACCGGTGCTCCGTTACTAGGAGAAGGATAAAAAATAATCATCATCTTCATCATGGGGTTGCACAAGAAGCCTCAAGGCTGCGGTGCGCCCTAGCATCTGCTGCGGGGCCCTTCTCCACTAAAATATAAAAGAAGTTTCAAGAGAGATAGAAATGCATGCCAGTCAATATCTGAAGTTAATACTTCTTCCTGCAATTTCTTCCATTTAAACATCACGTCATGAGCAAAGACAGGCGTCATACACCGTGTGCTGCATATCCAGTCGCATATAACTTCTGTTAAGGCCTTATTTCCACGATATGGGCAAGGTGGTGTACAGCCCTAAGTGTAAGAAATGACTTCCCGGGTTACTCTGTTCTTACAAACACTGCTGGAAGGCTTTCTGAAGGTCATTATATCATTATGCTGTTGTTATCATGAAAAAAAAGGGAAGAAAATGATTCCTATTGCCAAATAATGATGCAGTCATTTGTGTTCGCGTACCTCAGGTAATAGCGCTGCTTCAATGTGGCTTTTACTGAATTACCCGGAATGGTCCAAGCGTCTGCACGGAAAAGAATGTCCTATTTTATCGTATTATTGTGTTCCAGTAACGACTTTTGCCTGCTGAATTTAACCATTTTCGAGCTACTTTCTTCCAATTGAAAAGTAAAGGGGCGTTTGTCTGTCTTCCTTGCTTACGTTATATTTGATAGAGTTCCCTATGCAATGGAAGCCTAGAATTTTGTTGCATCTGTTGCTGCTGCTGTTGCTGTTGTTGTTGTTCTTCTTCTTTTGTTTTGTTTTCTTGCTGCTGTTGCTGCTGCTGCTGCTGCTGCTGCTGTCGCCGCTGTTGTTGTTCTGTTGTTTTGTTTTGTTGCTGCTGCTGCTGTTTTGTTTTATTTTGTTGCTGTTGTTGTTTTGTTTTGTTTTCTTGCTGCTGCTGCTGCTGTCGCCGCTGTTGTTCTGTTATTTTGCTTTGCTGCTGCTGTTGTTTTGTTTTATTTTGTTGCTGTTGTTTTGTTTTGTTTTCTTGCTGCTGCTGCTGCTGCTGCTGCTGCTGCTGTAGCCGCTGTTGTTTTTCTGTTATTTTGCTTTGCTGCTGCTGCTGCTGCTGCTGTTGTTTTGTTTTATTTTGTTGCTGTTGTTTTGTTTTGTTGCTGCCGCTGCCGCCGCCGCCCATATTGGTAAATAAAAATTAAAAGTGCCAAACATAACCTTATACATATGTACTACCAGCAGACGATGCACGTCATCTGTGATACGAAGCTTTGACAGTGTGCATAGGTTTCCCGAGCTTTCGCAGGTTGTTTGCGCTTTCATCCACAAGGAAGAAGCCGTCCACAGCCTGACTTCCCAGAAGATTTTAATACTTGACCTCACTGCTGTGAAAACATTAAATCTCGTACACGAAGAGTATTTTGAATTTGTACCCTCGAAATGAAAATAGTGGTCATTGACAAATAACCGGGTTTGTAGCAGTACTTGCATACCTCAAGTTCCTCTTTCTTAAATTTGTTACTAATGGCTGTGTCTTGCCTTAAAGACCTATCTCGCTTATAGCGAGGACAGGCTGTCCACCACTATAAGTTTCATCCGGAATACACAGGACTACTCCTATAATTGAGCCAAGGACATAAGTGCAGTGCGTCACCCCTTTACCTGTCCGTCGAGAGTTATGCTTGCCCCTCCCAACATGCTTCAATATGCTCCCATGCAGTCGCCTAGCCATTCTTTTCACACAATTAATTTTAGTGATAATCACGTGATAAATTTCGCTTGCGACAAGCGCTTTGGGCTATTAGCCAGAAGGGCAGGAGAAAAATATAAAAGTAGGCATAGGCGTAACGTGTGGTTGTGAAACTTGGTCTCTCACACTGAGGGAGGAACAAAGACTGAGGGTGTTCAAGAATAGGGTGCTGAGGAGGATATTTGGGTTTAAGAGGGACGAGGCGACAGGAGAGTGGAGAAGACTACATAACGAGGAACTTAATGACCTGTACTCATTACCAAATGTTATTCGGGTAATCAAATCGAGAAGAATGAGATGGGCGGGGCATGTAGCACGTATGGCGGAAAAGAGAGGTGCATACAGGATTTTGGTAGGGAGACCTGAGGGAAGGCGACCACTTTGGAGACCCAGGCGTAGATGGGAGGATAATATTAAAATGGATTTTCAAGAAGTAGGATAGAGTGACATGGACTGGATTGAGCTGGTTCAGGATAGGGACAGGTGGCGGGCTCTTGTGAATGCGGTAATGAACCTTCGGGTTCCATAAAACTTGGGGAATTTCTTAACTAGTTGAGAAACTGTTAGCTTCTTAAGAAGGCCTCTGCTCCATGGAGTTAGTTAGTTAGGCGTAACGTGGGGGGGGGGGACAAGGAGGCAGAAGACCCCCAACATATTTTTACCTAAGAATTATTTTTTTGGTTACTGAGTTGAAGAAGGGCAAATAAAAAAATTTGAGTAGTCGTGGGGGAAAGGGGTGTATGTACATTAAGCACTGGTGCAAAGCAGTATTCTGCCACTTTTTTTATTTGCGTACTCGTAAATTAAAGTTCCTAACACCCAGGGTCAATTTGTCCCCCCCTTACTCCCCCCCGCCCCCGCCCCCAATATTATGAGCCAAGTTACGCGTACGAAATTCTGCATAGAATTTGAAGCATCTAGCGCCCGCATTCCCATCACTCCACAGCTTCACTGTAATTCAGGAACAGCTCACCACGTTAAGCCCAAAAACAAGTGCAGATTTAAAAGCTGATTTCGGGTGAAAAATAAATATATATCGGTCTCAAACGCACAGAATGCCGCATGATTCAAAGTGGCAATAAATTGACATCAGTAATAGGAGTAGAAGGAAGGAGCATATTTAGCCACGTGCTTATCCTGTGGGTACTAGATAGTGATTAAAGGGTTTTCTGTGAAATAAAAGAAGCCCCGAAGCTACGGTGGTGCTCCATTACATATTACTCCATGCTCATAGCCCCGCCTTTACGCTGTAGCGGAGAGCTGATAGAAATCTGGCCGCCAGGCACCGCTACTGCAGCGTTTAAAGACCGCAATAATGCGTGATAAGATATCGGGACTTATGTGCAAAGGGGGTAATTTACTATCATTACAATACAATCAACAGCCTGTGTCAAAATATAGGTATGATTTGTAAGTAACCTGCGGGCCGCGACACAATTACCGGTGATTAGATCACTACTGTCCACACCAGTAGGAATAAGCAAGCAACAACAGCGCTGAACAAACCTATCAAACCGTCTGCCTGTATGAACTGCTTTCGATAGCGTGTTTAGTTTACAGAGAAACCTCCCTCTTGATTTGCAACTCAAAATTTCCATCTCAAAAAGAAAACCCTAAACCCTTCAGTCCAGCAAAAACGCAGTCTATTACAGGATGACTAAATTCAGTACCAGTTCCGTCAGTGTAGTGAGATGGTTATGAGCTGGAATACGGGTAAGCGGAAATTTTTCTTTTCACACCAGGCTCACATGTCAGTTAGAGCAGTTGTAACAGACTTGTTATAAGGACAATTCTGCTGGACGTAAAATAAGGGAAAATTGCACTAGGCTTAACACAAAGGCAACTGACCACAGTAAGTAGTCTTATAAGGACTTTTAAATAACATCTGAATAAAGTTTACGAAATTTTTATTCGAAGGGAGCTACGACACGAAGTGGACCACAACCAGAAAGACGGATATCAGTTCGAATCTGTTTGTTCGGCGACTTTTTCTCGTAGGGGCTATTAGCAGCAATAACTTGATGGAAGTCAGTCGTCATTGTCAGCCCAGAAAAAATTGGCCGTAGTAATAAAGTGCAGCAATAAAAACCCAGAAAATTAAATTCTTTATCTGCAAATGGAGAGGAACACTTTACAAATACTGACATCAAAGGAGAATATTTTGATTTCAGGCTTCCGCCGCGATGTATATGAGATTGGGCTCTTTTGCGATATTACGCGGCTTCGTGTGGTAACTGTTTACCGACAATTCGGGACAACGTATCGGTCCCATCTCCAAGGGTAAAAAGTCTAAGAAGATCTTGTCCCGAAACGTCATTAAACAGTTACCACAAGACGCCACGTAATATCCCAGAAGAGTGCAGATATCAAAGAGAATATATTAACATTTCTTCGCCTTACCAAAACTTGAAAGGCAAACGGCCGCTTTCTTGTGCGTGTGTAAACAATTCAAAATAACTAAGTAATTACCTGCATGGAGCAGAGCCTTTCTTCAGAAAAAAAAACAGACGTCCGTACTTCATCAGATATCCAACAAATTCCCCAAATTTTATGGAATCTGGAAGTGCATTACTGAGTTCGAAACTCCCCGCTATTTGTCCCTATCCTGAGCCAGATGATCCCAGTCCACACCCTCCCATTCCATTTCTTTGACATTATTTGAATGTTATAATTCTCTCAGCGTTTAGGCCTTAAAAATGGAATCTTTCTATCAGGTTTTCCCACTTAAAACCTTGTACGCATTACATTTCTGCTAAATACATAGCCCACATCCTACCCCAATCGTTTTCCTTGATTTGAGCAACCAAATAATATTTGATGAGGGGTGAAAATCGTTAAGTTTCTCATTTTCAATATTTTCAGCCTCCTCTTAATTCCTCCCTTTTGGCCTTAAACGCCTTTTTCAGCACCCTACGTGAAACACTCTCAAAATGTGATTCTCCTTTCTTGTGAGATACCAACTTTCATATTCAAATAAAGCAACAAGCGAAATGACTGACTGACTGACTGACTGACTGACTAACTCCATGGAGCACAGACCTTCTTGAGAAGCTAACAGTTTCTCAGCTAGTCAAGAAATTCCCCGCATTTTATGGAACCCGGAGATTCATTACCGCATTCACAAGAGCCCGCCACCTGTCCCTATCCTGAGCCAGCTGAATCCAGTCCATGGCCATATCCCACTTCTTGAAGATCCATTTTAATATTATCCTCCCATCTAAGCCTGGGTCTCCCAAGTGGTCGCCTTCCGTCAGATCTCCCCACCAAAATACTGTATGCGAAATGACGTATTTGTATATTTCAATTTTCATATTTTTAAATATCAAGTAGAAAAAATGATCCTGAATTAAAAGTTAGCACGAATTGCCTGAATATTATCTGCTGTTAATTTCTTAATCCATGCAATTTTGGTTTAAATGTAAACGCAGTTAGATGCCGTCCTCACAACTTGCTTTAGTTTAAAAGATAAAATTGGCTACATGATTCAACCACCCAGGTGGTCATCATCTGGTTTTATTATAAATGTAATAGGAAGAAACTTTCGCCGTTGAGATCTCACTTGGCATTATATGTCAGAGTAACTGTTGTGCATACAATTTAAGTGGTACAAACATGTAAAGCTTCGAATTTGTAAAATACAGAGTTATAAACTGTAAGGGTAAAATCAATATTTAAAAATCTTTAGATTATTTAAGATCAGCATACAATGTCTGGAGGTTTCGAAGATGCTCTGGATGTGCATTAGTTGAAGCTGGGGTGGTTGTGGGATCGGTATGTTTAGAGTATATCAGATGATGTGTAGTCCGTTTATGACGTGTATCGTATTCTTCTTTATAACAATTTTGGTTTGTTACTATCCTTTCCAAATGTTTTAATTCGCCAAATTTTCAATGGATATATTATTTACCTGTTATTAGTGATTTTGTGTTGCATCTGCAGATCACGCTTCTCATCATTACTAAGTTGGTAACCCTTCTTAAATTAATTTATGCCCCTCTAAAAGACTCTAAGTTTCCAGTTTTTACTGTTAGCATCAAGCTCTTTAATTCTGTTTGCACATATTATCTGTTTTTACGTCTCAGTTTTCTACTAGTTTCAAATATTGCGGCTGTTCGCTACGAATTTTAGTTGTGAATACTTTCTTCCAGAAGGATAAAAGGTTCATAGCTTGCAAATTAAAACGAGTTCCAGTTCACACGATAGATAAGGATAATTTTTCTAGCGGAAGTTGAAGAGGGAAACAGTAATGAGGGGCAATCAGCCCTAATGAACTGGGACCAACCGAACGACCTGGAAACACCTGACTGCCTCTGCATTAGAACGTCCCTCACGCGTAAGAATGTTGATGCTGAATCCATGCTAGCCAAGCAGATGTTGTAGACATTTGCCCTGTTCGACAAATACTTTATTTCAACTATAGTTTTTGTAACATGACCGTTATGTACAGTAGTGGCGAGGACAAAACTTTCAGATTGCAATGTACAAATTATTTTCTAAGAATTTTGAAATGAAACGAACTAAAAAGCCTGAAATGAAATCGATGTTTATGAAGGTAGATTGTGACAATGGATATAACTGTTATGTACAAAACCATTATATATTTATATATAAATGAGTAAGATCCTGCGAATACGTACGAGACTGTAGGTGACGATGAAAATACGGATTTTTCGAGAAGCTGTGTCGTAAGAATGCCAAGACTATGGACAGGAACGTCCGACGCTTCCACCTAAATATGCGCTCTCAAAGGCATTCACAGCTACAATCAGTTTAGCGTTTAATGTAAGTATGTACGTATATACGTATGTATGTATGTATGTATGTATGTATCAGGTGGTAGATTTTGTGATTAGGCATACCAACATACAGTAACTGAGTTAGTGTTTCTGAATGTGGAAATTGTAACGCGGCTGCTGTACAGGTTTCCACCATACAGATGTTATAAATGGAGTGTCATTATGTCTAGCAATATGTTTTGAGACAATTTTAATCAAAAATCTAGCTGATGATATCACACAATACACAACACATGTGCAATGTAAATTTGCCATAAGTTCTAGTGCATTATATGCTTCAGTTCCTACACGCCACACCTCTCGCCGTTTTATCATCCCCCATCTGACGCTTGTGTCTCTAACGACCCCTCTCACTACCAGCCCCAAAGCTGCCCATATTTACAGGCTTAATGCTGTTTATTACTCTGTATTAATTCACTTAGAGGTAATAAGAGGTAAATATATTTCCCAGTAGTAAAAGGTAAAGCAATCCCATTACAGGCCTGGAGAGGCCGTGAGGGCTCCAGGAGGTTGAGGCTCCCAGAATTTCTAGACAGTCAGCACATGAAGGTGGTAAGGTCAGCCCTACGCACCGGCCGCCTTTACCCCTCAGGGAATATTCCTGGTATCTACTCATTTCTGTTAGAGGCTGAATCGACCCCAGGGCCATAGTGCAGCCGGAAGGATTATGTCAATGACATCACCGGGAATTGAACACGCGTCCTTCCGGCTTGTGGCGCAGTGCCTGCATCAACCGCGCTACTGCCCGTCCCTTTCCCAACAGTGATTTCTCCATATTCGTATGACGCAATGCATGGGGCCTGAAATCAATGGGCATTGCCCTAAGAAAGCTACTTAATCTAACAACGTACGCTCTATCTAAGATATCTACACTTTAAAATACGAAACCCATTTCTAATTATATAGCCTTAATAGTGCTTAATAGCCTGTTGGTTCGTCTTAAAACCATTTCCAGGCTAAAACTCGATGCGTGTTAAGTAGGGGTACATATAACGAAAAGTTCTAAGCAGAACCAAATGCCTTTTTCTGTTATACAAATTTCTGCTTCTACATAAAATAGATATTTTGTATGTAATATGTAGATAAGCCTACGATCTGTCTCCGCCCCTAATTTCACGTGAATATTTCGAACATGTCGTCAGTTTTCACCGTCAAATTAAAGCTAAAATGAGATTCATATGGCTGCCATTTTTTATTTCATTTATTTAGGAAAATATTACCCTAAAAGTATATTTTTCTAAGGTTTTGTTGTACATACATAATTTTTCACTTTAAAGGAAAGTGGCTGTAATAACTACAAACATTTCCAAGCGCTCACAATGCAGGAAATTTAATAAGAGTCCTGTAGTGGCTTCTTTTTTTTAATAAGTTTTAACAAAATCGAACAACTCTTTCAGAAGTTTCAACAAACACACATACAACTTGCTGTTCTCCTTGTAGGAAGAATGAAGGTTGAAAGTATAACTGTGCTCTTTGATTTCCTTCCTTTCGCTTTCCACCTCCCTTCTGTGGGAACGTCTCAAGCTCTTTTGATATATACGAGTGTACGCTCCAAACTCCAGCTGGGATACTCCGTTGCCAGCAATGCTGCCATCACATATAAGCATTGTAGGAGCCGAAACAGCGCACAGCTGGGCTTGATGATTTGAGTCCCGGCAAGGGTTTCTGTTCTCCAAAACGTCCAACTTGACCATGATAGTCAGCCTGCACACTGTTTAATATTGGCAACGAGGTTCTTTTCTCGAGGGTAAATCTAGTGCCGAAGTTAAGAACGAGTGGATTTATATCTCCAACCCCCTGATATGCCTTTGTATCTTGTACTGAGACATTTGTAATTACGAGTAAAGTGGCGGAATTTTTAGACGTTATTCCACATTTTGTTCTTAATTATTTGAAATTTTACATCAACGAAGTGTGCACATTTATTTTTCTTCTTACTTTATATTATATCAGAATATTTTTTAAAGTTTTAACATACGTATAATTTAACTCAGTTCCAACACTGTAGTTATAAACCTGTTTTACTGCAGGTGTAGTGTGATACTGGCAACAATGCTGACGAAGAATGGGCGTACACTGTAATGAATTTATATAGGGTCCCTATTTCAAAAGAAACAAATTGGTTTTAATAGCATTTTCTATAATTAATTAACTAATCAACAATTACAGCGCTCACACTCGTATACTGTAAGAACACTAGAATCACACATTCAAATGTGCACTGTGGATGTATGTGTTATATATCTTTCATCACAGTTTATTCTCTCAGTTCTCTTCCTTAATGAACAGGTTTTGTGATGGACATTCTGTAACGCATGAAAACATCTTATCAAATTAAGGATCACGATCAAAGATTTTTATTATATAGCGCATCTTAAGTGGCTCGCTATTAGATCTTTTTCTGATAAATTATTTTCATAGTTTATTAGAAGCCATATTCAAGTTATACCGGCCAATATTAACACCCCATTCAATAGAAGCAGCTTAAGGAAGTTCCAAGGTTCGCACGGATGACGGCCTTTCAGTCTCCTTTATGTCTGCCTGCTGCTGTATTTCTCTCTGGTCTTCGTAAAATCTTCCTTCGCCAATATTTTTTTTCTTTTTCTACAGTGTGCTTTTTTTTAAAGTCGCTTTCACTAGATAAGAATGTACGGCTTCGAGTGTTATGATGGTTGTAAATAATGGTTTGTAAATAATTTGGAAGGAAGTGGCTGTGGCCTAATTTAAAGGAACCTGATTGCAGTTTTTCTGGAGGGAAAGGAAATTCATGGAAAATTCAGTGATATTAGCTGGTGACCGTTCGAGATAAGAAACGGTCGACTGCTAATAAAATTTACCAAAGTATTAGAGCTTTATCCTACTTGTTCGTGTCCAAGTGCTTGTAGATAGATAAGATTAGTACGTAGTTGTCGCTACCATCGTGTCTGCGAAAGGAGTAGCTAGACGATTGCTGGGAAGCATTGCGAAGTACGGTGGAGGGGGAAGCATAGCGGCTAGACGAAGAAGTGCATGGGATCGATCCATGAGACTTCTTTCTGTAGCCTCAATATAGATACGAGGCCAATTAGTAGGTATCCTGCTATATGTTTTAACGCACTCAATATAGCAGGTAGGTAGTGGAGAAGACGTCTATTTTTTCTCCCCCCATTTCGATCCAGTGACCCATCACCTGCCAAGCCAGATTAATTAATATCTGTTGTGACGTGAAGCATGTAAATGTTTATGGAACCGCTGAGTAACGGTGACACTGCAAAGCGCAAGCTAAACGTGGCCCCATAATAGAGCAATTAAAACGTCCATTGAATCATTTAAGGCTCGTCACAAATTGGCAGGTGCTATAGAGTAGCCCTTTCTGCTTTGTGTATTGTAACTCCCCGGCTGAATGCTGCTGCGCATTATCGCCCGTCTTGTCACATGTTTTGGCTGGTTTCAACAGGTTTGGATGGCTGTTACTTATCCATATTCTCTATCTCCTTTAGCTATAGACTGGCGGTTCCCGTCATTTATCATTGAACTATTAATCAGCTAATAGAACAAATTTTTTCCCCCAAAGCAACAGGACGTGAACGCATATAACAAACTTCGTGCCCGGTTCGTCCTCCTTTTTTCAGGTCTTGCCTCCGAAAATAACAAAATAATTTCCATAAAATTATCAAATATTATGTAATGTCCATTGAAGTTTGAAATCGGGAATCTAATCTAAACGTCGGCCTTAAGAGGCCTAATTTCGAAGCATAACATCGGATTAAATCTTCCTTTTTTCTGAAAATAGCAATATCCGCATAAAGAAAGTTACCTTTTTCAAATTTTTGGCTTAATTACTATCTAAATTTACTAGAAATATTTTTCGGTACTGAGAATACATAATATAATAGACTGAATTACAGCTGATGATACCGTGCATCATGCTGCCTGCAGCCTGAGAGGTTCGTAATCAGAGACGTGTAAAATATGTAACGTGAATTTCTCCTTTTGCCTACACAAGCATCAGGCCATAAACAGATAGCGTGTTTTGGAGGTGTAACTCCACGCACCCTTAACCTTGGTACTAAATGGCAGTAAATGTCCAACTGTACGTCTCGGGATGCTTTATCTCTGGACAAGGAAAGCCCGGTAACTATGGATAGGAGGCTGTGGTGGACCAGAGACAATCTTGACGCATTGACGGAAAAAGTAATTGTGCGGAATATGCCTACAGCCGAATACATCTTCCTCGGTTTTTCAACACGTAGCCTCATTACCACTCCAACTTAGTCAGTGGATTTGTAGGCGCAGTTGTTATAGGTAAAATGTAAAATTTCTTTAAAATTTGCCCAAAACATCTTTCGGAGACATGCATTTATATACTCAATACAACACAATCCTTTTTGTTAAAATAATATATAATTAATTATTAAACAGACATATTAATACACATCGCTCATGAAACAGCAATTTGTCGTAACCCACACAATTCGCCAAACGGAGATTCCCGCATGACTGGACAGCTGGGTTACAAACACGCCGCCTTTAAAAATGTTGTGTCAACAAAAAAATGTTGTTTTCCTTATATTTTCGTAAAAATGTGACATGCTTAATCGTTGGTCTACTATTGATCAGTCAAGGTTTTTTCTCCTATAAAATGGCGCATCGGTGGATTATGAAAAATTGCTGCTTCATGAGCGAAATATTAGCACATTCCTACAACTTTCAAGACCATACATCGGAAGACTATATTAAGTTTCCCACCTCATATGTCCGTACGTTCTACATTTGATTTAGTTTCCTTATTTATGCTACATACCATGAAGTGTTTCGCTTTGTATAAGGTTCGTGCACAATACAGAGAAAACCTGTTCTGTTCTTTTATATAATAGCTTACCGACGTCTTTAATGCAATAATGGTGACTCACTCGACGACATAATAGTTTAGATTTTCACAACAGCATTCTGGCAGTATTGGTCTGAGTTGAAGCACGCAAGTTTCTGTAGAAATTACTACCTGCATCGCCAGAGTCGGAAACCGAAACTTTGGTGAAATATCACTAATATCAACATAAAATATCAAACCAAAAAACGCACTCCTCTTATTTTTATTTTGATATCATATATCACAATAATTGTAGGTTAGTCCAACGTGTTTCGATCCCTCTGGGGGATCATCACCAGGGACTCATTGTCAGAGTATAATTACACAAACAAACTAAAAATATAGGTACATGTTAAAAATATAAAATGTGTAAAATTTGTAAAAGTTGGACAATTTTAGGCGTTCTTTTGTGGTGGTTCCCTGGGTTACTGAAAATTAATGTTGAAAACATTAAGTTAATTGAAATATAAATATAAACACAATGGTTTTAGTACAGGACTGCATAAAATGTATATAAAGACGTATATAAAATCCTATTTAAAAAGATTTGGTTAGAAAACTATTGCATTCTACAATACAAATGCTGTATGTGGTATGTTCAAATTAAAGACAATTAACACAGTTGATGTGCACACAAAAAGTGGTATTTACAAATTAACATGTTCTACGTGTAACCGTTCTTACGTTGGACAGAGTGGTCGAAATTGAAACAAAGGTATCTGGAGCGTATTAGATATATAAAGAATAATGATCCACAATCCGTGTATTGGGCACACATTTTATACAATACACACTAGTACGAAAATATCAACAATAATGTCCCTACTCAAACAAGTGAATAAGGGCGATTCCATGAATACATACTAATTGTTTTACGTTCAGTTATACGCTTATAGCGGTAAACTTGTCCCCTAGCAGGGCATGGGAGTTCTCAACCCTGTTTTCCAACTCATTCACAATCTCCAGCTACATCACGCTCACGTGACCTGAATCTACACGCCGTCAACATCAACCAACCTACCCTTAGTACTCTTTTGTCCATCCGCATATAAACAACCTACCTGCTGTACTCAGGTATGTGCCGTGCCGTGACTGCAATTATCGCTCCACGATAAAAAAAATAAAAGTTTTCTAACCAAATTTTTAAGTAGGATTTTATACACATTTTTACATATATTTTATACATTCACGTACTAAAAATCAGTGTTTATATTTATATTTCAATTAAATTAATGTTTTCAACATTAATTTTCAGTAACCCGGGGAACCACAACAAAAGAATGCCTAAAATTGCCCAACTTTTACAAATTTTACACATTTTATACTTTTAACATGTACTTATACTCTTAGATTTTTTGTGTAATTATACTCTGACAAGGAGTCCCTGATGATCCTCCGAAGGGATTGAAACACATTGGACTAACCTACAATTATTGTGATATCAAAATAAAAAAAGAGTGCATTTGTTGCTTTGATATTATACGTTCATCAACGGCAATACACAGTATGAATAATGTGAAGTATATCACTAATGTGTTCTAGGGCTGCTTCCGTTGTCACTGATCACACAGCCACTACGTTTCGAAAACAGCTTGTTTTGTTCTTCAAGATGAAATCAGGCTGTTATCGAAACGTAGTGGCTGTGCGACCTGTGACAATGGAAATAGTCCTAAAAACACGTCACTAGTATCTCGCATGTGACACCATTGTCGAAGAATTTTAGTGTAGAAAGAAACGTTGGCATTCATACATAAGACTCCACCATGACCACAACCCAGAACACCACATTCTATATACCGTCGACAATGTAACAAAAAGTACTCTTTCAATGGAATTCCAAAACCATAGTGTAACAACTGCATTTCCGCCGGGATTTGATGCTCCTAGCTATCATCGCTCAGCACTTTCCGCCTCAGAACGTCATTGACCGCCAGTCACGTGTTGACCAACTTGGACACGAAGCACAACATACGGCAAGTCTTACGACAGTTCGAGTTATTATATTGCAGTGTAGCCCAGGCTATATAGAATGGACATATTCTACTTTGCAAGGTCTCTACTGGGAAGGAATTTAAACGTATCTTATTTTTACTACAGGAACTGCATGAATTTGTAAAAATGTAACCTACCTACGACATCTTAAAACTGTAAATAGTAACGGTTGGCAAAGACTGAAATTTCTGATGTCAAAAAGAGAGAGAGAGTCATCGTCTCGCCAGAGGCGACTACCCAGGAAAAACAAGCTCCCACTTGTCAAAATTAGGCTGAATTCTTCTCATGAGCCCTAATGCGGGACCGAAACCAAAACAGAAGGATTGACTGGCCGTCTGTCGCAATGTGATGTGGACCTGTTGACCAGCAAGGTTACTAGCCGTTTATTTCACCTTGTGAGTCCCTTTTTAGTATCGCTGTATTCATGGCTGTGGTCTGACAACGTATTTTGAGAAAGGACAAAGCCGATCCCTGTGTTGTGCTGCTGGCGAAATCACAGATCACCATAAAACTATATGACTGGACTTCCATCCTCATGATTTTTTTTGGTATATTTGTTGCAGTAGTGATGCATAAGGACAAGGAGGACGGGATGCACCACGACTCACAATTCAGGAATCGAGACCTCACGACGTATGACCACACGCTGCTGGACGGCGAAATGTTCCTGCAGGTATGTTTAATATTTGACAATTTTCCGACCACTTCGTAGAACTCAAATAGAAGAGACTGTGGAAATGTACAACAAAACGTATCGGAGTGAGAACCTAGAATATCTACAGTGGTCCATCAGTTACGTTGCTTAGCAACCACGAATAATTTTAAATGTTGAATATCAGTTATTTCAAAGGAAACATCTCTAAGAGCGAAAGGGCTGAAATGTTTCATATTTGCATAGGATAAACATTTATTTTTATGATCCTTTTGAAGTCACTTTTAACTGTCTAGTACCACACACAAGCCTGTCACAAGTCATGCAATTAATAGATTAATGCCTCGGAAATAATGAGTAAGTATTGATGTCTTTTTAATCTGGTAATACAGTATTAAAAGCAAGCAGATGTAGTGCGTTCTATATATGTGCCTCTTTATTGAATGTGATGTTCCCTCCCAGTCACGCATGTACACGTCATGTTTCACTGACAGATAGAAGCTCGCATCAAACAATGATTAATGGAGTTCACACCTGACGAACTCTCATTCCGTCCAATTTAGCCGGCGAGTGCAGAACTGCAGTATCTGCCTTTTATATTCTGACACCCCCCTCTCTTTATACGTAGAATAGCATTAAGCTTAACATATGTATTGATAAAATGTTTATCGCACATCAGTGATTAATCGTGATAGACTGGAGGGCGTATTGAGACGCCACCACAAGCAAATTTGGAAAGAGCGAGGCTTTGTAAGTGAAATCGATTTTAGACTTCCTGATCTTTTGACGCTCAATACATTTTAATGGACAGCTGTATCAATAGCCTATAGTAAGCAGGCTACCAACTGAAAGGCTGGGGAATCGGGGTTACTTTCCGGTCAAGTCAGAGTTTTCTGTCCTCTGCAATCTGCATAAGAACGTAATGTGAAATTATTGTTAGTTGAAACTCGAAAGAAGCTCTGCCTCTTTTATTGACTGTGCTGACTGCAGAATGACCTGTGTTGTATGCTTAAAAATTATACTCCCCGCTTGGGTCTATAACTTTAATATTAAGCCTTCGATGTTGCTTATTAAGTAACTGGAGGAAAAGTTGTATATACCTAGGTCTCTACACAATCAGTGGTGTTCTTTAAATATTTGGACACAAGGACTTTGTTCGTTAAGGTTTCATTTAAGGTGAAGAATTCTACACTGAAGTAAGAGCAAGAGATCTTATGGATGGCGCGGACGACTGTGACCGAGGCTTCAGGCTACCTCTGCCTATTCTTGTTTTCCCTTCCATCTCACTTTGATCTATTTCAACCAGCCCTAAGCGTTTGTCTTCAGCGAAAATTGCTGTCTCTGGAAATATTTATGTGAACAGCATGGTTAGACGGTTAGAGGGGCATATAAGGAAGTAGGATGAAGGATGAAATGTAACAGCTCGAGGAAGATGTGCAGGTCACCGATCCATGGGGCTTCTTTCCGTAGCCTGGTTTCAGCATGTTACGCGTCTTAAATAACAGCGTGAGGTTTACTTTCGTAGATAAAAATTTACCGACTTCCATTCGTGACTCAAGTTGGATTCGAATTCGCGAACCAGGTGCAGAAGAAGCTTAGTGCTGTGTAAATGTGGGGCATCACCTAGAGGAGTTGGATTTACCAAGACTGATCTTTAAACAGGGATGTTCAATACAATTGTTAAATTAAAATTAAAAAGGATAAATTCTTACCCCTCTCCTTTATCGCCCCCCTTGTCACGTCAAAGGACAATCAGACACAAAACAAAAACTTATGTACACACACTACCCATTCTGGGAATCACTTATTTATATACTTACATACTTAATTACTTACTTGATTGCTTACTTAATCCTTGGCCTTACGGACGCCCACTCTGCTCTGTCCACTGCTTTCTGTCGCCATACTTTAACCTTCACCTCCCGTAGATCCTTTTCAACATCTTCCAACCATCTCAATCTAGGTCTTGCCATTCTTCTTTTTCCCCTCTGCTTTACTGTCAAAATTTTCTTAACTACCCTTCCATGACCCATTCTTTCTAGATATCCCATTCATTCCAAACTTTTATTTTTAATATCTGTTACTATGTCTAAATATTTACACAGCCCCCGCTATTCCTGATTAGATCTTATTCTCCCTATTCCTTGTTCTACCACCGGTCCATATATCCTCCGTAATATTTTCCTTCCCCTTGTGTTCAGTCTTTTCATGTCCGTCTCTCCCATACGCCATATTTCACCTCCACACACCACGACTGTTTTCTCCATCATTTTATATATTTTAATTGTAACTGCTTTACTCTTTGCTCTAGACCTCAGTATGTGTCCTGGACTGTAGGAATGTCTGCTACCTGCAGCAATGCTTGATTTGATTTCTTCACTTGCTACATTCTTTTAATTTACCGCGGTACCTGAACCCCTTCAAATACCCGTCCATCTTTGAACAATCTTCCTCGAAATCTAGAGAATAAGCTAAATAAATTTGTAACTGACAATAGAACATAATACGGTAACTGCAATCAGGGCAGAACAGTCTTAGCTTAAGGAGGTTTTTACCGAATTTTGCCGTGATCGCATCATTTTACTTTTCTGCTATTATTCTTGAAAAATTTTGGCACTGTAATACAATATATCCAGGTGGACACGTAGCGATGTTTGTATGCGTATCATACGCAGTGTTCGGGCAAGGCGGCAGTAACTTCTAAACACCAACAACGCCCAATTATGCTTTATTGAGCCATCAACAAATTCCCCTTATCCCGTCTAGACATAGCCATTAGCATGTGGCTTGTGCACCCATAAACCTTTAAATAATAATTAAATTTTGATACAGTGCACATCTCAATATACCTTGCATGACAGTGTCACATTACTCTAAAGTTCTGGTCCCCGAGGAGCAAAGAAAAAGCGAATGCTTCATTTATCAACCTGGATTGATGCAACAAAAGGTACAAAAACAGGCCGATCGGTGGGTGCATGCCTTTACACTGACTCACGCTAACGATGCGGGCCACACGAAGTGTTACTGCTCCTCCCCTCTGTTTGTACTTCCTAACAGTAAGATCTCATATATACCATTAGAATACTGGGGACAACGGGTTCGAATCCCGCTGAGGTTTATATTACTTCAACGAGTTTTGACGTGATCTTAATGAAAATTCTAAAAATGCGTCTCTTAGTTTTGTCACGTTTCTGTCTCTCTCTGTCTCTCTCTCTCTCTCTTGTCAGAATACAGCAGCTCGAGAAATGCTTAATAGGTTTTCATAAAATTTAGTATTGGGGAATTTGAGTGAAACTCATCAACACATTCAAATTTTTACACAAAAACACTAATCACCAACAAATGCACAAAGAGAGTTTCATCATCAATTGTAACACACTCCTACATGTTTCGTCCCTGCTGGGTCATCTTCAGGGAGAACTTTTTTGTTATCCTTACACT